>PVJN01013711.1:0-48235 GCA_004026805.1 Lasiurus borealis
TTTTTTTTTTTTTTTTTTGGTTGGGGGGTGGGGTGGGGGATGGTGCTACTGGTGTATTCTCTCAATTCTTCTGTGCTCGTTAATCTATTGTAATTCTCTTCTTGAGCTATTTGAATTCTCTTGATGTAGATCTGTGAGCTTGAGCAGCACAACTGTGGTGTGTAGAAGTTGGCAGCCATGCAGGGGAGTGTCCCTATGTTTGCTGTTTTGCACCCTTGAGATCACTCATGCCCAGCAGGGACGCACAGTGGCACCAAGGATCTGTCTGTTGGGGTGATGTGTTTCAAGGGGCCTACACCCTGTAGAGGTGTGACTCTGGTGCCCAGAGTTACAAAATCACACCTGGGCGGGCTCCCAGTGGCTCCCAGGCACTGCCTAGGGAGTGGACCACCAGAAACGCACTGCTGAGGGTGGGAGGGCTACAAACTCACTGACTAGGGTGTGCTGTAAACACGCAGACTTGGGAGGGCCTTAAAAGCACTGCTGAGTAGGGCGTTCTGGTTACATGCTGCAAATGCAGCCACTAGAGCACACTGCAAACATGGTGACCACAGTGCTCCACAAACCAGAGAGAAGGGCACGCCACAGACTGGGTGACTATTCTGTGCACAAATGTGACAACCAGGGTGTTCAGCAAGCCGGGACCAGTGTGTGTTGCCACCACATAGTTGTCTCTGGGGAGGGGGAAGTTGCACTCACTGTTTTGGAGGTGGAGGTTCCAGGGTCCGCAAGTCTGCAGCTATGGCAGCAGGACTCTGGCTGGAGTGGCTGTTGGGTTACAGAGCATCTCCAAAACTCTCTGGCTGGCAGTGTTGATGAGTTCCCAAAGAAAGGCCATTTTCCCTTTCAAGATGGTGTGGGCTTCATGCCAGAGACCTACAGTCTGGGGAGTGTTAGCCGCAGTGGCAGTCTTTCCTTGTCCCAAAGAGCCTGGACTGCCGTTGCTCTTATGAGATTCAACTATCCCTCACTCAATAAGACACCCACCACACACACTCTCCTTTCATCCCCTCACTCACTTCCTCTCCCTCACCTCCATCCTGCCAGCTGCCATCTTCCTAGAATTCCCCATTAGTTTTTTCTTTGAAATTTCAACACATAAAAGAAAAGCATCATTAGTTAGGAAACTTTCATATCTATTCTAACAGCCATAAGATTACCTTGTTTTTTAGGAAAATATTTTATCATCCTGTAAGTGATATTAGTCATATTTTTTATTTTTCAAAATTTAATTTTTTAAATTTCTGATCTGATTTCATAATATATAGTACTCTTATAAAAACACTAGTGACCTGGTGCACAAAATTCATGCATGGGGGCTAGGGTGTTCCTTAGCTTGGTCTGTGCCCTCTCCAATCTGGAACCCCTTGGGGGATGTCCAACTGCCCTCTCCTCCTGGCCTGATTGCCCCTAATTGCCCCTTCCTTGACCCCACCCACCATGGCTTTGTCTGGAAGTCGGGGATTTGGCCTAAACCAGCAATTGTACATTCCTCTCACAATCCAGGACTGCTAGCTTCTAACCACTCATCTTCCTGCCTGCCTGAACAGCCCTAACCACTCTGTGTGCCAGCCTGCTTTCCCCCAACTGCCCTCCCACCCCCGCTTACAGGCCTGCTCGTCCCCAACTGCCACCCCCATTACCCTATTATTAGTATAGATTTACATTAAAACATTTCTTGCTTCAGAGATGATTTGATCTTTCATTAATAACTACCTATTGACTTTATGAATAAGCCTGTCTACATAATAATGCATTTAAATGTGGCTGCTCTCCATAGCAGTCCTATAAAATAGATTTATTCTTATTGTTGTTTATATTACATCAAAAAGGTACACATGGATTAGTAACTTTTCTAATCCGTGACTTGGAAGAAGCAGAATTAGGATTGAACTCAGAATGCTCAGGGGCAGCCACAGAGGATATGCACCCGCAGACAGGAACACACTCGGTGCAGCCTTTCATTTAGGGACCAACATCCCCACAGGTGAGCTGTTCTGAGTCATGTACTGCTCCTCCATATCCCCACTAACCTCCCACCACCCGCCCCCCAGCTCTGGTGCAGGTTCTGTGTCCAACTGAGTCATGTGGTAGTTGCCCAGACACTCTGACAAGTCCCTGACTAGACACTGGGGATAAGAGCAGAAGTGGGAGTGGCACTTTCCAAGTGTCTGCAGTGAGCAGGCCCCGCCGTAGGTGCACGCCTGTCCCCTGATGCCCTGGTCACAAGGGACTGATTCTGAGGGAAAGCTATAGGCAGGTGAATGGTCTGAAAGTCATTTCCCTGCACAGGAGGAAGGCTGTCTCCTTGCCCTTGAGCTGCCAGGGACAGGACCATGTCCGCTGGCCCATCTCGCTGCCACCCGCATGCGGGGAGCCTGTATTTGTGTGGCCACAGCCTGGCTGGATGCTTGCAGCCCGGAAGCCTGCTCAGATGGGCAGTTTAGTCTCTGTGTGCCGGCAGGCCAAGCCATGAGTTGTTGCTGCCAGTGAGTATACTCAGGTGGGGATGACATTAAACATGCAGCTCGTGAGTTCAGAAAAGGGGGACATCGACAATCTCAGGGAAGTTGGACTGTCCTGAGGATCTGTGGCCAGAGCGGGACCAGTGCACTGATCACTGCACCCTCTGCACAGTCTGAGAGAACTTTCAAAATCTGAGCCATTTAAAGCCCTGGCCTGACTCGCCTCTCCTTGGATGACCCGCACCTGGCTTGCTGCCTGTGGCTTCTCTTTTAGGTCCCTGCCCCCTGGTCCTGTTGTGGCTTCCTGTGGTGTGCTAACACCTGGCCAGGCCTGGATGGGACATCAAAGACCCTGATGAGCAAGTGCCAGTCACCAGGCAGCAGAGGCCCTTGCACAGTGAGGTGGAGCCTGCCAGGCTTAGGGAGATTAAAAATAACTCTGATCCCCAACAAAGAAGCTCTTAGCCTCCTCTTACAAGGAAATCATGTCATCAGTTAGTTTTGTCTTAGAAGCAGGTCTTTCAAATATCTGAGCACAAAAGATGCACAAACCCTTAGTTCTAAGCATCTGTGTGCTTTAGTGACTGTGAGCAACCTGCTCACCATGGGGATGCTCAGGAGCCAGGAGGTATTTTGAAACCTCACTGTGTCCCAAGACTTCACTGTGCCCTGAGACCTCACTGGGCCCTCTGTGTGGCTGTGGTTAGAGATGGGGTCTCAGGCATGGAGTTTCTGAAAGATGCTAAGAAAAGCTCTTAAGAAAAGCTCTTGTTAAGGCTCCTGTCTGAGAATTCTCAAAATTATCTTTTGTTGTTGGAGATAAATGAGGATCCCAGACATGGGGCTAAGTTAAGCTATTTGACCCATGTGGTGAGTGCCTCCTTAGCATGTCCTTTGCTCCATCCTGGAATGGAGGGCCCATTTCCCCTGCAGCTCTCAGGGGCTTGTTTATCCTTCAGGAAGCAGTCAGCCACTTTACCCACAGACAGACATTTCAAATCATCACTTTCCAATTTATAAAAGGGTTTTGTTTTCAAGGCTGGAAAAGAGAGTTCAAGCTGCCTCCAGAAATGGCCCAGAGAACCAAGACCTGCTGTAACTGAGGGGTACACCCCACTAGTGACACTCCATGACTGGGAAAACTGACACAACCCACTTCTCCTGGGAATTTGATTGAGCAAATAAAACCAGTGCTATTGTGTTCTGTACTTGACTGATCAGACAATTCCAAGGAGAAACCAGGTGGAGGGGGTGAGTGTTAACCATGCACAGTTCAAGCAAAGTTCATGTACACCCTAGATTCCAGGAGAGTATTTTGTATACTGAGTTACTTGAAAGCATACAGGAGAATGGATAAATAAATTAAATTTGGGGGAATTACATTTTGAACTGTTTTAATTAATTATGACTAGAGGCCCAGTGCATGAATTCATGCACTAGTGGGGTCCCATGGCCTGGCCTGCAGGATTGAGCCCAAACCAGTCCTCTGACATCCCTCAAGGGGTCCCAGATTGTGATATGACACAGGCCAGGCCAAAGGACTCCACTGGTGCACAATTGGGGCCAGGGAAGGATGCAGGAGGTTGGCCAAACTGGGAGGGCTCCAGGGCATGTCTTGCCTATCTAACTCAGTCTCAATTGGCTGGATCTCAGCAGCAAGCTCACCTTCTGTTCGACTATCTTCCGCCTGGTGGTCAGTGCACATCATAGTGAGTGATTGAGCAGCCTAAGCATATCATTAGCATATTATGTTTTGATTGGTTGAACAGCTAACTGGTCGACTGGACATTTAGCATATTAGGCTTTTAATATATAGTATAAGTGCTGCTTTGTAAGCAATGGAGGGACAAAGTGTGCAGTTGGCATTCTTTAATGAAAGCAACATTTTCAGCTGGATTTTTCTGTCCTGCTAGTCTGTGGATCAGGATGATTTAATTGAATATTCTACATCTGTTAACACCTAGAGACTTCATCTGTGCAATTTCTAAAAATGTTTGTGTCCCCATCATAGGCCATCTGGTTCCAGCGAGTTTTGGGAGCCCTTGACAAATTCATGTACCAGGTGTACATGGCAGGTACTGGGGACAGATGTAGCTGAACATGCAGACTCCCATGTACTTTGTTCCCAGCTGGTGGCCCACACTGTCCTTGCCACCATTTCCCCCCAAACTATCAACGTGAGCGAATTCATGTGGGGTCTCCCATTCAGGCTCTTCCTTCTACTTTGCTCCACATTCCTCACATCATGCTTTTCCTCTCTCTTTCATTCCAGATTCAAATCCACTGTGATTACGGATCCCATCTTCTTCTTTTTTCTTTTACTTAATAACTTGACCTTGACTTAGAGGTAAATTTACCCTGAAGGTAATGAAGCTTAAACTGTTATAACTGGTAAGAAACACAGAAAGGATATTTAAAAATAGAAATATAATGCAAGTCTATAAGCAAATAATTAATAGAAGAACTGTAAGACTTTTCAGGATTTAGAAATTGGTGATTTCTTGTTCTTCCTTATCTTTTGAAACACACACATTTGTTACGACACTTGATCTGTAAATTTGAGTTCTATTTTGCTTTATGTGTCAGACAACAAAACCTGGAGCAGTCCCTACCCTTACTCTCAGCTCCGCACCTCAGCATCAGTAAAGATCACACTGTGAAGATATGACTTAGTGGATGGGAGCCTGGGCCTGGTATGGGATCATCCAGGTGAAATCCTGGCCCCATAACTTGTTAAATGGACTATGGGAAGTTAATCAGCATATCTAGGCTTCAGCTTTCTCATTTACAAAGGGAGATTGCATTAGACCAGTGGTCAGCAAACTGCGGCTCACAAGCCACATGTAGCTCAAGAGCTGCAGTTTTCTTCTCTGTTGACTAATGAGTTTTCCAACCACTGGGATAGGGGCTTAATCACAAGGAACAAGAACAGCCTGTAATTATTGGAATTGAGAATCTAGGTCAGTGGTCGACAAACTCACTGCATTAGACAATGTAATTCCTTGGAGTTCCTTGTAATTTCTACAGAAAATAAAATCTAGTAGAAATCAACTACTTAACAGGATGCCCTGTGGGCAGGCCCCTAGGCTTTCTTGGGATCTCACAGGAGCCTGTGGATTCCCCATGCTCTTTCGGCTGTAAGTGCAGGGAGATGCCATCTCGTGTGGAACCAACTTCCCTCTCTTTCCTTACATGGAAGAGTTCTGCTTTCATTGCTTTAAAGTATGTACACCTCATGTGAGATTCAGTTTGAAAAAAGGGCTCCAGGACTGGGTGTGCATTTAAATACCACTGTTCTTATAACTCTTGTATAAGGAATCACAAGTTAACAATCATAAAAATATTAACATTGAAGGCAAGTGATAATGTATTCTCTAGATGACCAAATCTTACATGTAGGAATAATGAGACATTACTTATAAGAAAACAAAAGAAAACTGACAACAGCAAAATCTGCTTCTACTAGTGGAACAGAGAGTAAGCACTCAGTGGAAATAAGTAAAAAAGAAGTAACAGAGAAATATAAACACCCCCCAATTCTCAGGGATGTGAGAGGACTATCAAGTTATTCCCAGCACATGAGACTGAGCCTCATTATTTTTACCCAATATTAGAAAAAAGTAAGAACTCAACCAGCAGGAGGATTTTGAGAGAGAGCTAACACTGGAAATTTGTATATAACTCCCCACAGATGATTGTGTTTAATCTTTTAATTGTACTTTTTTAATTTGAAAAAAGACCTCTATAATTTCTACTCAAATTGTTAGACAAAATAACAATTTTTATTAATTTGAGAGCTCTTCAAATATATGAACCTGCACCATCCCCAGACATCTTCACTTCCAATTAAAATGTGGTTTGATGAAGAGACTACAGATGTTTTCTTTGGTGTTTGTAAATCAATGAGAAGTGGAAAACAATCATCAGCTCCAAAGTTTCATGTGAAGAGATCTTCATGGACCTTCAGGCAAGTCTCTGAACTAAGGCTTTCTTGTGATCAGCATTACTCCCTTCTTCCTTTGTTCCTGCTTGACTATGAGTGAACAGGAAACTGTTTTTTATTCATCTATTTCCTTTCACTGCAGCATTTGTATATTAGGAATTGGCCAGAAGGTGGCGGTGAGGAAGAAATAGACTTGACATATGTAAAGAAAGTTCCTGCCAAATAACAGAAGCAACAATTGAAGGACAAGTGAAAGTCATGGTTAGAGAGAGGAAATCACAACCAAGTTTTCAGACTGAAGGTCTTGATTACCATCCTGAGGATGGAAAACAGGAGTGGATGGTAGAAATTGTGGGTGAATTCCAGAACTCTGGAAAGTGCAACCCTTCAGAACAGAACCGGAATGGGGCAGCCCTGGCCAACAAAATATGGTGGCAGGGAGGTGGGGTGCTGTGAATTACCACCCGTCCACCTGCTTCTTCCTGGTCCAAACATAGTTGCCAGATATTTGAAATTTTTTGAATGTAGGAAAGGCAGAAGGAAACTGAAAAATAAGAATGTATCAGGAATAGAATTTCCAGAGCAACTAGGTGAATTTTAGGAAATGTTTTGCATGTTTCATCAGAATATGTAAATTATATTCCCTTCATTTATCAAAATGATTATGAGCTATAATTTTTTAGTGAATCCAGGCTTGAAACATTATTTCTTCTAATCTCATCTGTTAGTAGTGTTTTTACCAAATATGTGTGATTGTCCCACCACCAATGGTCACATGCACTTCCCTAGTCCTTTTTGTTGGAGCTTGAAATATATGTTGACCTTGAGGCTCAGTCTCATGTGTTGGGAATAACTTGATAGTCCTCTCACATCCCTGAGAATTGGGGGATGTTTACATTTCTCCAAGTTACAGGAACCACTCTGAGGAGAGGCTTTAAGACCTCTGTGTGATCACTCACCTCACTTATATGTAGAATCTCAGGAACTAAAAAAATTGACAAATAAAATAGAAACAGGCCTGGATGCATGGAATAGAATGACAGCTGTCAGAGGGGAGAGGATGGAGAAATGGGTGAAAGAAAGTGCAGGGATTAAGCAAAATCATATATTTTATTGATTTTCTACAGAGAGGAAGGGAGAGGAATAGAGAGTTAGAAATATCAATGAGAGAGAAACATCAATCAGCTACCTCCTGCACACCTCCTACTGGGGATGTGCCCTCAACCAAGGTACATGCCCTTGACTGGAATTGAACTTGGGACCTTTCAGTCCTCAGGCCAACGCGCTGTCCATTGAGCCAAACCAATTAGGGCAAATATATATATATATTTATATCACACATAGGCAACAATTGGAGATAGCCAGAGCGAAAAGGGTGAGTGAAGTGGTATGGAGATGTGTATAGGTTGGGAAAATGAGGACAGGAAGATACTGCTTTGGGCGATGGACACACGATACAGTGTGCAGATGGTATTTTGTTGTACACTTAAAACATATATGGTTTTATGAACCAATGTTATCCCAATGAATTCAATTAAAAAAAACAAAACACAAAGATTCTCTGTGGAACATAGGACTTCCAGAATGGTAGAGTGAGAATCTGTGTATATATACTTCTTCACAGAAGAAGGAAAATGCTGGAAAAAATTTTTAAGAAAATTAATTAAATTCCTACAACAATATGAGAAGTAATTTATTTTTTTTTAAATGTCTGAACCTTGGTCAGAAGAGCAAGGTTTACAGCTTAGTGCCCTGAGGGACAGTTCTGTGAGATCTGAAGCTGCAGTCTGCAGCCTGAGGGGCAGGCTGGTCCAGATCTTGGAGAAGCCCCACCAGCATCAGCATCGCCACAGTGAGACTGAGTCTGAGTTTCCTGGGAAAAGGCCCTGCATAAGCATTGTTGTTGTTTGATCCTGGGGAGGAGGATACGTTATATTCAGAGTTGCCACATCATATCATTGAAAATGTTCAGTTTTCAACAAAAATTATGACACATAGGAAAATAGCAGTCAATAGCCAACGGTGTCCTTAGGAATTCACATGTTGATTCTTAGTAGACAAAGATTGGTAAGTCACTATTATGAATAAATTCAAAGAAATAAAGTAAACCCTGTCTAATAAATTAAAGAAAATATGACAATACAACCAGTTCATCAACAAGAGTTGAGGGATATGTGAGTTCAGGCTTAAAGATATTTCAGATCAATAGTGAGAGGGCCAAGGAGAGATGAACATAGACAGGTCATTGCACACCAAAGATCATACAGACAATAAAGTTAAAGTGTGATGACGACTTCTCACCACAAACATAACATCAGTGAGATAGAAACTGCCAAAAAAATAAAAAGAAAAAGAACCAATACATTTTGGAGTTGAAAACTACAATAATGGAATTTTATAAAAAAAGATCACTACAGGGGATCAACAACACATTTGAACTGACAGAAGGAAGGTTCAGCAAACTTTCAGATACACCAATTAAGAGTATGCAGTCAGAGAGATAGAGAAATAAGAAACAGTATAAACAAGATCAGAGCCTGTGCAACCACAGCGGGTGGGGCAGCAGAAACATGAGGGGCCCAGAGGAAAGGTGCAGAGAATGTGTGAAACAAGATGGCCAATAACTTCCCAATTTGGTGAAAAGCATCATCTACTTATCAGAAAGCTAAGTGAGCTCAGAGTGGGAGAGCAGCAAAAGGTACAACCTTACTGTGAAGCACTGCGTTTTCTTCAAAGAGGAGGTACCAGCAGTTCCCAAAAGTTAAGTTTCTTGGAGATGCATCTGAATGTTGGTAAAAAAACCAAACAAACAAAACAAAAAACAAACATCAAAAGAAACACACAAAAAAACATCATCACAGATGTTCTCAAGCAACACTTAAATAAAAAGAAAATACAAATTAGGAAGCTCAAATCAAAAATGTTTTGGTTTGTTTGTATCTTTCTATTTATGCTGAGGTCTCTCAATTTGCAATCTGTCTCCTTTTTGAAGGCCCATTCACAGAACACTGCATGAACACAAGAACGTGTGGAAGATGCTGAAAACAGTTCCAGATTTAACTTCTCAGCTGTCAGATAACCATCTGAAGACACTCAGTAAGAATGTCATTTCTGAAACCTGGATAAAAGGCAGCACAGGTAATGGACTCTGGAGGGACGCTTGGCAAGATCAAATGAATGTCTCCATTTTGATTCTCTGTCCATTATAATATGTACTAGTGGCCTGGTGCACAGGTGGGATGCAGCTGGCAGGCCAGGAGGAGGGGCCATGGGCAATTACCCAGCTGGCCCCACCCTTTGGTCAAACTCCCCTGGTTGAACTCCTAGTCCAGGGGATAGTGTACATATTAGCCTTCCATTAATGTAATTATTCTACTGAATGTGTTAAAAATGTACTATGCAGAAGTATTTTATTTGTAAGGATATACTCACTGAATGAATTACAGTTCATGCCTTAGTACTTAGGTTTAGAGATGGTCACGAACGTTTCTTTGCCTGAGGATGCAGCAACATCATCTGGGAAATTCAATGGGATGCACTGCAGTGCGCCCCCTCTCCCTCACCCTGTGCTTACTGCTTCCAGGGTATGGACGAGGCTTAATGTGCATATCCAGTAATATTCCAGGTGATGCTGCTGCTCTGAGGACCACACTGTGAAAACCACGTGTCTATATACACATTTAATAACAATCTGGCATTGTTGCTCATAGTTAGGGCAGGAAGTGCTCTAAGTCATTATTTGATCACAATACTAATTAGATATTCGTGGGGGGGGGAAATCTCTCCAGACAGATATTCAGTTTCCCAATTTTAATTCCTACCTCCTTTACCAAGCAGATATTGGGTGCTTTAAAATAATATTTTATATCTTAATTGGGAGGCAGACAAGTTAACACACCTGGAGTCACATATCTACACTAAGAATTCAGCATCAGTTCTTCTTTTTGTGATGATTAAGTGTCTACTAGAAAGGAGATGCTAATTTATTTAATACATTTTTGTGTGCGTCTGGGAATCTTCCTTATTTATTAATCACAGTAACAAAAGTAGGTTATTATTATTTATTTATTTTATTTTTTATTGAAATTTATTGGGTTATATTGGTTAACAAATTATATAGGTTTCTGGTGTACAATTCTATGATACATCACCTGCATATTGTATTGTGTGTTCACCACCCCAAGTCAAGTCTCCCCCCATCCCCCTTTGCCTCTGGTAATCACCATACTGTTGTCAGTGTCTATGAGTTTTTTTGTTTTGTTTTTGCTTAATCCCTTCATCTTTTTTATCCAGACTCACAAACTCCACTCCCCTCTGATAGCTGTCTTATTTCCTTCCTGGACATATGTCACTGTGATTGATCACTTATGTGGAATAAGGCAGTCTATTCTCTGAGTCTGTTTCTATTTTGTTTGTTCGTTTATTTTGTTCATTAGATTCCACATATGAGTGAGATCATGTGATATGTGTCTTTCTCTGACTGCCTTATTTCACATAACATAATACTCTCCAGGTCCCTCGTTGCTATCTCTAAGGTAAGAGAGCCCCCCTTTTTGCAGCTGTATAGTGTTCCATGGCATAAATGTACACAGATTTTGTATCCACTCATCACTGATGGGCACCTGGGACCCTAAGGCACAAAGCATCATGTGTGTTAAATGTGCTTTATGAAAAGTTTAGTTGTTTGAGTGGAATTCAAACACACTTTACCACAGGGCTGCACTCACTCTCTGCCCATCCTGTCAAGCTGCTAGTCTAAGCAAGTGGTTCCTTGCATTGAAAGTCTAACTGTAGCTTCAGAGAATACATGTCTGCTGGAAACATGACATATTTTGAGAGTTTTCCCCTATGGTTCTTCATTACTAGGCCATGGTTGAAGAGAATCTACATATATTGACATAGGGCTTATTAAAGATAGCAAACAAAGCCAAAAACCCCACACCAGCAGATAGAACAATTGTAACATTAAGTAATATTATCACATGTGTACTTTCAAAAATACCTGAAATTATATATAAAGTAGAGGTCTGATGCATGAAATCCATGCAATAGTAGATCTTCCTTTTCCCAGCCAATTAGCATATTATGCTTTTATTATATATATATAGACTTGGCAAAATCAACAAGGATACATTCTGAAGGACAATCCCCAAATGCCTTTTTTGAAAGTTGTTACCCTGATGGAGGAGAGAGGAGTTGAAGGACAGTGGCCAGAAACAATGACCTCTCTTTTCCCCATATCTTTGTGTTGAATTTTCCATAGTGAGTGTATATCCACGAGTCGGTGTTTGTTATCTCACACTTATTTTTTTCACAAACATTTTAGAATTACAAGTAGAAGCAAATATTCTGATGGCATCTTACTGACTCAGGTGTTTAACTGTTAAAATATGAACTTTCCTTCCTGGACATATGTCACTGTGATTGATCATTTATGTGAAATAAGGCATCACAGCTCACACCTCATACTTTCAAACGCTGTTTAAAAATCCAAGTCTCTGTGTTCACTGTCTGTGTGGAAGCCCTTCTCTTGAGTTTTGAAGACACCGATTCTGACAGGTCAGTTGTTTCACTTACCAACCTTGGTAAACCTTTTTGTTCATCCAACTTAACACACAAGCCCAACAAGGTATCTTTCACTCCCTGGGATGCGCTTCTTCCCCTGCTGCTATGGAGAGTGTCCCACAGCTTCTCCACCAGGTGCTAATGATCAGCCTGCCAACCAGGCTGTGGTTTCTCACCTGCAATTCCAATAGCTGTTGGCAACTTCTGTCTGTTCTGCCCACAGATCCTTGGAATTTCACTATTAAGGCAGCTCCCTAATCTTCCCAGCACTCACTCAGCCTGTCTCTAGCCTCCTTATGCAAGGCAACAGGAATTGTGAGTGAAGTACTGAATAGCATACACGTCTCCAGTTTAAGTGAAGGTGGCACTGACACATGATTACTATATCACTGTCCTAAAAATACTATGCATAATAGATGTCCCAAGTAGTGTGTTCTTTCCACATGCTAATAGGTGTACAGTTTACTCAATTAAATAGATCTCAAAAGAGTTCCATTGCACTATTGTTTTATCTCTGGGCAGGGGGCATTTTTCATTGACTACCTGAAGCTTTGGGAATCCAGGCAGTGGCTAGATTCTTGATAAAGGCAGATTCTTGATAAAAATTTTATGACTATCTATTTTATATAAACACTAGAGGCCGAGTGCATGAAATTCATGCATGGTAGAGGGATCCCCTCAGCCAAGCTGAACATCCCTCTCACAATCTGGGACCGTTGGCTCCTAACTGCTCACCTGCCTGCCTGCCTGATTAACCCTAACTGCCCTCCATCAGCCTGGTCACTCCACACAGTCTCTTGGTCATCTCTCACCAATGCCCCTGTTGGTCTGGTCGCCCCATGCAGCCTGCTGTTCAGACATTTGGTTGTCCTTTACTATTGCCCCTGCCAGCCTGGTAGCCCCATGCAGCCTGCTATTTGGTCATTACAGTGATGAGGTCCTGGACAATTTGCATATTCCTCTAATATTAGACTAATGGTCCATTGCATTTGTGCACTATATATATATACATATACATACATATATATATATTTTTAAGAGAGTAAGAAAGAGGGATAGAGAGTTAGAAACATTGATGAGAGAGAAACATCGATCAGCTGTCTCCTGCACACCTTCTACTGGGTATATTCTCACAACCAAGGTATGTGTCCTTGACCAAAATCGAACCTGGAACCTTTCAGTCCACATAACCAATAATATTTCTCATTCAGTCCATAGGTTGATGCTCTATCCACTGAGCCAAAATGGTTTTGGAGAAATTCATGCACATTAAAAGGGAATTAATTAGAGGAAATGTTTTAATATTGACGTTTTCTCTTTTTCTACAATAGAATTGTCAGATATTAAAGAAAATTAGTAAAAATGTATATGAAAATCTCCCTCCTGTCAGAGTTTGGGGCATGCCATGAGACCCACCATCAAGTCCCTGCCCACCTGCACTCACCTTGAAGACACACAAGACCCAGACCCGACTGGCCCCACCCCTGTTAGGCCCCAAAGGGCAGGGATTACGGCCTCAGATCCCCCAGCCTGGCACTGGATGGGGGGCATACTTTCAGGTCCCCTGTCAAGCCCCACTGGGCAGGGTATGCAGGCTCAGGTTCCCTGTCAAGCCCTGCTGAGTGAGGGACATAGCCTCAGATACCCTGCCCATTACCAGGTGGAGGGCATGACCTCAGGTCCACAGCCTGGCCTCAGGTTCCTCAGTCCTGGCGCCACGGTCGGGGGCATAGCCTTAGGTCCTCCGGCTTGGCCTCAGGTCCCCTGACCCTGAGGCCGAGCCAGAGGACCTAAGAGAATGAGAGTGCAAGGGTGCAAGGGTGGGAAGGCATGAGGGCACAAGAGCATGATGACCATTTACATATTTGCTCTTCATTATACAGTATAAGCTTGAAACATTTCTATGAAATTATTGAAGGGTTTTTCTTTTGTTCACTATATCATCTTTACTTTGTTTTATTTGAAGCCCATTCAAGTTCATTGTTTCATTTTACTCCTAACTTTTTTTTTAAATATATTTTATTGATTTTTTAAAGGAAGGGAGAGGGACAGAAGGTCAGAAACATCGATGAGAGAGACATCGACCAGCTGCCTCCTGCACGTCCCCTACTGGGGATGTGCCCCCAACCAAGATACATGCCCTTGACTGGAATCGAACTTGGGACCCTTCAGTCCCCAGGCCGACGCTCAACCACTGAGCCAAACCGGTTTTGGCTACTCCTAACTTTTGATATTATACCTCAAGACACCATGGCTCCTCATTTTAATATACTCATTTATTTTTTAAAGATGTCTTTATTGATTTTTAGAGAGAGATGCAGAAGGGAAAGAGATAGAAACATGAATATGAGAGATAAACATTGATTTACTGCTTCCTGCACACCCCCTACTTGGAATCAAGGCCACAACCTGGGTATGTGCCCTGACCTGGAGTCAAACTGGTGACCTCTTAATGCATGGGTCAATGCTCAAACACTGAGCCATATTTATTTTTAATGCTCAGAACCTTTTTTATATTACTAAATTTTAAACATTTTCTTAACCTGCTCAGACTCTATTGTCTGTTGTTTAAATTTCATTTAATGTATTGTATAAACTAAGAAAATATCATGAAAAAAAATGTATGTGAACTGTGATTCAAATAATGTGCTCTTGCCACAGAAGGAGTCAAACCTGTGGTCCCTCCACCATGCTGCTGCCCCAAGGGGTCTGCTTCTGATCCTCTCACCTAGAAATGATTAAGTACTTAGAAATAGTCTGTCAGGACTTTGTATTTTAAAAATGTGCCTTGTGAAAAGTTTAGTTGTGCTTATACAACATTATTTTCTTTCCCTCTTTCTTTCTTTCTTTCTTTCTTTCTTTCTTTCTTTCTTTTTTCTTTCTTTCTTTTTTTTTTCAAAAGCTTATCTGGCTTTACTGGCTTTTCTTTCTCTTGTTCAATGAAGGTGGGGTTTTATTTGTATATTTTTTAAGGGTCCCAATCTGCTCATGAAATTCCTATACGGGGGTGGGGTGGAGAAGCTGTGGGGCACATATTTCCTTAAAGGACCCATTGGGAGAACTCTTATCAGGGCAAAGCAACTGCTCACTTCTTTCCCTTCTGTTTCATGTGTTCCACGAAATAGTCATTGCATGAGATGGTGAACCCAGGAATTAGTGAAAAGAAGCTCTGGCACTGGTCCAGGTCCTTCATTATTTTGTCTTTTTGATTTTCCAAAAATCCAGTGCACTCCTTCTCCATGAGTACCCTTAGGTCCTCCCTTGTTAAGTAGCCTTTATCCCCAGCAAACTTATGAAACGTGAACATCATGGTTTCCATGGCGTGTTCCATTTGAGACGGCATTTTGGTGAGGTCTTCGCGGAAGGCGGGCAGGATTCTCGGCTGCTGGGAAGCTTCTGGGATGTGCGGCCAGTCTATTTTCTTTTCCAAGAACTTCTGAAAGAATATATTCAGTGATTTTGAGACTTTCAGGCAAGTTATATTTAAAAATTCTCTTATAGTTGCTAAATCACATAATCAATCATATTTCTCATTTTGTATTGCATGTGAAATAGTTTAGAGAAATTTTTATAGGTCTTTAAGAACTACGTGACATTAACATATTTTAAAAGTAAGACAAATGGAGCAAAAACTGTCTGCTTACTCAATACTATCTCCTGGCAAATATGTAAGATGTCACACAATATGTTTTTAAATTTGTTCTTGCCTTTATCTTTTTTCTCATCCATTTTTCCTTCATTCTATTTCATCACTAACTTTTAAAGCAATGTTGCATGTGTTTTTGTAATCTCACCTACTATAACTCTCAGATAACAAGATAGAATCTAAATGAATGAATTATATAATTTACTGAAAAAAAAAACAAAGGGCTCTACTTTAATCCCCATATGAACAAACAATTTTTTAATAACTAATTTTCTTAGTGTTTTTTTTCTTAGTGAGAAGGAATAAGTAAAAAGATTATGAAGTAACTAGAGGCCCAGTGCACTAGGAGGAGGAGACGGGATGTCCTTCAGCTCGGCCTGCACCCTCTCCAATCTGGGACATCTTGGGGGATGTCCGACTGACAGTTTAGGTTCGATCCTTCACAATCTGTGACTGCTGGCTCCTAACTGCTTGCCTGCCTGCCTCTCTGATTGCCCCCTCACCCATGGCCTGCTGACTGACACCTAATTGCTTCCCTGGCCAGATTTCCCCCAACCTCCCTCTTCTGTCAGCCATCTTGTGGTGACCATTTTGTGGTGATCATCTTATGACTATGTGGGGGCAGCCAACTTGTGACAATGTCGCAGCAGCCATCTTGTGACAATGTAATGTGATGCCACCTAGGCTTTTATTGTATAGGATAGGTTTTAAGGTTATTAAAAACAATAATCAATAATTTGCAAAGATATAATTTCTACCTTTATGAGATCTCTAGAAATATTTGAGAGGCTCTTCCAATGGAAGGTCCAAGCCCAAAATAAGGTGAAATGAATTTCTTCTCATTTCTTCTTTTGCTTAGGTCTGAGGGATAGAGCTCTGTTTTTTTAAAAAATACTATATTCACAAATATCCAATTTTACTTATACCTTATATTCCACACATTATAAAAACATTCCAAATAAGGTTATTAGACTTGTTTGTACCTAGAGAGGAAAAATTGTCCTAAGAACAAACCCCACCTCCAAAGATAATTTAATACCACAGAAGCTATGCAAAGGCCACTCACGCATTGCATTTGTTATGTTATCTCTGGGATCATTTAGGTCTTTAAATGGGGATTCCATAAATTAAACCACCAACTTAAAATTCACATAACTTTCTGGTATTTTCCTAAGCTCCCACCTAAAGTACTGAATAGAAAATAGGCCATCAAGGAACTTTATTTCATTTCTCAGAGGACAAAATTCTAAAAGAAGAAAATGAGTTTCTGCCCCAAATGTTTTGTGAGATTATTTGGAGAGAAATACAACAGGATCTTACATTATTAATCCTATATAATAAAAACCTAATATGCTAAGTGTCTGGTTGTCTAGTCAGCCATTCAACCAATCAAAGTCTAATATGCTAATGATATGCTAAGATCACTCAGCTGCTCACTATGACATGCACTGACCACCAGAGGGCAGACAGTTGACCAGTTGGCCAGTCACTATGATGTGCACTGACCACCAGGGAGAAGATGCTCTGATCCGTAGATGAGCTTGCTGCTGGGATCTGGCCTATTGGGACTGGGCAAGATGGGCTAGACACACCCTGGGGCTCTCCTGCTATCCCTCCCCAGCCCCAATCGTGCACTGGTGGGATACTTCGGCCTGGCCTGTGCCATCGCTCAATCGAGGACCCCTCAGGGGATGTCAGAGAGCCAATTTTGGACCAATCCCACAGTCTGAGTGATCCAGGCTGAGTGAGCCCATTGGTGTATGAATTCATGCACTGGGCCTCTAGTGTGTGTGTGTGTGTGTGTGTGTGTGTGTGTATTTGTCACAGTTCATAAATGTAATACTACTTTGTGATTTGTAAGTAACATTTCAGTTATTTGAGAGTTTAACTCTACTGCACTTTTTTTTCTGTAGACATTTTTATGGGGCTTATATCATTTGTCCATATATTTCAGATGTTACATGAATAATTCTATCTGAGAATTTTCTGCTGGTGGCTCTATTTCACTTTCCTCTTGATTTTTCATTTTTAATTCAATTTATGATATATTTTTATTTGAGTGAGGATTTTCTTTTTTTTCCTCAAGTATTTGTATGAAGAAGTTCATCTCACTCTGCATATATTGCTGAAAATTCCCAGTCTTTTGTTTTCATATCTCTACCAAACTAATATTAATAGATTAATAAATAAAATATTACATTGATTTTAGAAAATAATTGAAGGTCAATTTCTGAACGTGACTTTGTAACAAAATAGTGAAAAAATTTTAAATCTTCATTGAGATCCTCTATAAATTCTATAAAACTATCTTCTATGTATACATGTATAAACACATATACATTTTATTGCAGACATAAATATATATGCACATGCATATGCTGTATAATTATGCATGTAATACACTGCATGCACATTACTAGATATGTATGTGGGTTTTATGCATGTGTGTGTTTGTGTGTGGATATACAGTGTCCCAAAAAACATATATACACTTTAACAGCTGAAAGCTCAATTTTGAAAATGAAATGTATTTTAATGAACACAGCCCTTATAATTATTCAAAGTATGTATATAGTTTGGAAGACACCCTATACTTGAAAACTTACAGAAATTAATATATTTTGAGGACCACACAGGAGAGCACGGTAGGGAGCTGCTGGGGTAGGGTGTAAGTCCATTGGCCCTCAGCTAGAGCAGGGTCTGGTTCTCAGCCCCAAAGGTGTGCACGGCGGTGAGAGCTGCCACAGGTTCTCTATGGGGATGCAAAGGGCTCGTGTAGGCAGTGTGTTTGGAATAGCATCTGGCCCAAGACACAGAAGAGGAAAATAAGTTGTTGCCGTCTCCTAGTGGCACCTTCCCACAGCTTGCTGCCATGCTTGCATCCTTTCATCTCTCCACAACTGTAACTGCTGTGCGGGCAGTTCCCCGAAGCCCTGAGGGCACGCCCAGAGTCAGCATGGTTCCCATCCTCTACTTTAAGCTGATGGTGACATGCAGTGTGCGTATGTTTGAGCTTGAAATCTGGTGCTTGATGAGTTTTGACAAATGGTGCAACACAAGCCTCACTGTCCCCTGGAGCCACCTCCAGCTCCCTCCTCCCCCAGCTGCTCCTATTTTCTTCTGGGGCTGAGTCAAGATTTAGAACACAGCAGAGAAGGCACGTAGTGGCATATCTTAGGGCATAAAGAGAAACAGCAGTGTCCAATACATCCTGTCAAGTTTCTATTCATAGCCAGTTCGTAAGCAAAGCCCTGAGTGCTGGCTCCACTCCTGTGCGGCAATGTGGGGTCTCTGACCTTCAGGAGGAGTGGCGTGGCCCGCTGTGGAGCGTCCCCAGGAGGAGTGGGAGAAACACTGGATAATCCCCTCTGCCTTGCATGCTCCCTTCCCAAGAGAAATGGGAATTAAAAGTGGGGATACATTACTACTACTATACCATAGGCAAGTGGCTTCCTGAGGGAGGTAAACATGTTTAAACTCCCAGGGCTTTGCCTGTTTAACTTTTTCATAAGGTCTGAGTCATTGTGGTGACTAGCTCCGCTCTTCTCCCTAGAGCCCCTCGGGGCTGGCCACATGACAACTGCTGGAGGAGAACCCCATGGGCAACGTGGCGTGTCTGTACCCTGGTGATGTGAGCCTGTTACTGCTCAGTGCCTGGGGGCCACCGTAAAGCCGCTGTCGCCCTGTAAAGGAGTCTTCCCAGAGAAACGCCAGGGTGATGGGGGACCTCGCGCCCACCTGGAGCCTGGAGGAAGTCCGCACACTAACCCTGTGCTGGTTTGTTGCAGTGGTCGGAAACGATGGGTTTTATGTGATCCTGAAAGGCCTGGCTCGAGCGCAAACACAGCTGTACAAAAGCCTCATAGAGGAGGAGGGCTCCTCGGCCACAATCATCCCACAGAGCTTCCACAGCTATGTGTGCAGCGAGGACCTGCAGCCAGCCCTGGACCGGCAGGGGGCGCTGTGCGGCACCCTGGTAAGATGGCTGTGCTTCTCCCCGAAGCAGCAGGGCCTCAAGTTTCAAAAGTGTACCCTTCTAGAACAATCCACGTTGCTTCAGGGAACCCTGAAATGTTTAAGATAGTATGTTTTTTAAAAATAAAAATGAAATTAATTATATTAAGCTTGAAATTCGTTAAAAAAAATGTGGAGAGATGCCTGCAACAACATATGCCCACTGGAAGGATTCGTGTTGTAATTGATGGAGACAAGACCAGTGTGATTGACCCAGTGAAGAAGGGCCATGGGAGATGAGGGAAAAGGAGCAGGTGACTTGGGGAGGGGGGGAACAGGCAACCATGGGAGGCCTTTTAAATCAAGTTAGGAATGTGTGCTTAGCTTGTTTATCTCAAGAGTGATGCCAAGGTCTGTCACAACCCGCAAGTCTTGAGGAAAATTTATCTTATAGATAATATTCCAAGACTGCCAGCTGTCAAAGCATGCACCCCTAAGGTCTTCCTGGGTCTCTGGATACTCAGATGGGGGCTGGTTCCTCTTAGCCTGGATTGTGGGTAAGAAAGCCAGTATTAGATTTAGGGGAGTCAAGATGATCCCAGCAGAAAAGAGCCAAAAGAGCCAATGACAGTGAAATTATTTAGAGCTGTGGGACCACACAAGACCCTGGGTAGCCTGAGTGTGTGGAGCTTCCCACCAGGTTTGTGTGATTTCTCTCCATGACCCTCTCGCAATGATGGAATTGTCTAAGAACTCACATCTCCATCATTAAGCGGCACATGATGGTAGTTGGAAATCAGGAAGTAAGGTGTCTCCAGCTTTGTTTTTCTTTCTCAAGATTGTTTTGGCTAGGCAGGGTCTTCTGTGATTCCCTATGATTTTAGCATTGTTTTCTTCTATTACTGTAAATAATGTTGCTGATATTTTGATGGGGATTGCATTGACTCTTCACGTCACTTTTGGTAGTGTGGACATTTACAATACTTTTTAGAAATTATAAATTTTTGAGATCTAACTGACATGTAATACTGTGAAGTTGAAGATGTATGACATGTTTACTGCTGCATTTATTAATTGCAATAGAATTACCACTGTAGTGTTAGCTAACCCCTGTTTCATGTCACACAATCTTATTTAATTTTTGTGGCAAAAACAATGGAGATTTAGTGATAGTATTGCTGGCTCTAGTCCCTGTGCTGTGCATTAGACCTCCAGGGATTTATTTGTCTACAAGTTGCAAGTTTGTATCTTAATCATGCCCCCTTCCTTCAGCCCCAACCCCATTGTATGCTCTGTTTTTACCTAAATTTATTCTGTATTGACTAAATTTATTTGGATGGCCATGATGACACGGTATATAACCATGTTTCAAAATTCCACATTCAGTATATGTCTCTCTCCGTTTGACTCATCGTACTTAGACCCACCCATGTAGTTGCAATGGCAAGAATTCCTTCTTTTTCACAGCTGGATGACATGCTATCGTCTACATAGATCACATCTACTTTCTTCATCTATCCACTGAGCGATGCTTAAGTTGTTTCTGTATTTTGGCTATTGTGAATAATGCTGCAAAAATTGGGAATTGACTCTCTCTTGGATGGCCTGTTTTCATGTCCTTTGGATATGCACTCAGGAGTGTAATTTCTGGGTCATATGGGAGTCCTGTTTTAGTTTCTGAGGAGCCACCATACTATTTCCCATATTGGCTGCACAGTTTGCATTTCCATCAGCAGTGCACAGAGTTCCTTTTTCTCAATATCTCCACAAACACTATTTATCTTGTTGAAGATGGCCATTTAACAGGTGTGAGACAAGTCTCATTGTGGTTTTGATTTGCATTTCTCTATGAGTAGTGATGTTTAGCATATTCTCATTGCACTATTGGCTATCTTCTATGGAGAATGTCTATTTAGTTCTTCTGCCCTCGTTTTAATTGGATTTTTTGTTATTGAGTTGAAGGAGTTCTTTATATATTTTGGATATTAACCCCTCATCTGACATATAGTTATCTTCCTTATATGGGTTTCCTTTTCATTTGTTGATTGTTTCTTTTGGTGTGAAAACTGAAATTTTACTGAATTCATTTATTATTTCTGTTATCATGAATGTCCTTATATCTAAACAGAATCTCTTATAGATAGCATATTACAGGTTCTTTTTAAATAAAATCCATTCAGCCACTCTGTTTTTATAAATCTGGAAGTTTAATCCACTTATATTTAAAAGAATCATTGATAAGTGAGGACTTACTATTGCTATTTGGTTGATTGTTTTCTGTTTGATTTGAAGTTGTTTTGTTTATTCCTCTCTTGTCTGTCTTTGGTACTTGATGATGTTTTTGGAAGTGGTTTGCTTTGCTTCTTTTCTTTTGTGTATATTACAGATTCTTCTTTGTTGTTACTGTGAGGATTGCATAAAATATCTTGTACTTATATCTGTCTGCTTAAGTTATTAAAAACTGAACTTCAATCACATGCTAAATCTTCACATTCTCCTCCCTCCCTTTTGTGTACTTGTAGAGTTTATTTCATTTACAATATGTATCCATAACTTTTTTATTCTTAATATTTTGTCGTTTAACTTTTATATTAGGGCTTGAAGAAATTTACATGCCATATTACAATGTTGACTATATATTTACCTTTAGAAGTGAGAGTTATGTTTTCACATGCTTTCCCTTTGCTATTTAACATGTTTTTGTTTCAATTTGAAGAAATCTCTTTAGCAGTTTTTCCAAGGTAGGTCAAGTGGTGTTGAACTCTGTCAGTTTTTATTTGTTTAGAAAAACCTCTTGTCTCTTTTTCATTGTTTAAAGGATCATTTTTCCAAGTATATTATTCTTTATTGGCAATTTTCTTTCAGTGCTTTAGTACATTGTCCAATCTCTCCTGGCCTGCCAGATTCTGTTGAGAAATCCATTGATAATCTGACAGGGTTTCACTTTATTGTAACCGATTTCTTTTCTTTTGCTGCTTTCAAAATTCTCTGCCTTTGACTTTTGAACATTTAATTTTAATACACCTCAATGTGGAGCTCTCTATGTTCTACCCATGTGGGTTCTTCAGGTCTCTTGAATTCTGATGTTTATTTCCTTCTCTGGGCCTGGGGCATTGGGGGCATCATTTCTTTAAGTAAGCTTCCTGTCCCTCTGGGTGGGTTGTGTGCACAGGAGTGGTGCTGAGTCCAGGGTGAGCATGCACCAGGACTCAGGGGCATCAGAGGTGCCAGTGCAGGGGGTACAAGATCCATCCCAGGGAGACACAGCAGCATGCCTCTGTGGTCTCTGGCAGCAGGTCCACACTGGCCAAGTCTGGCATTCCTCAGGGACCCAAGTCCTGTGTTCTCAGCAGCTGAGGTGCTGGGTCCTCATTTGTGAAGGCCCCAGGTCATCCTGTTCTTCTTTATGTCCCTGGAGAACTCACAAGGGGGTCCTCTCATCATTAAACTGTGTGGCCTGGAGAAGGGATGGTGGATGAAATGTGTCCTTCCTTTTGCACTATGGCCAGCCTATTTGTGCTCTCCATTGGGATATTCAGCTTCTTAATTGAACCCACACATGCTCCCACAGCTATGTCAGTTTTCGGGTTATTGTTAAATGGCTGTTTTGTGGGGGGAGAGTAGAAGGGAGGGCTGAGTGGGATCTCTTGGTCCCTCATCTTGCTGAGGTTTGTGATATTGATTTGATTTATGATCTTGGCTGGAGTGGAGGAGGGCAGGGAGAGAGCAATTCCAGAGGCATCCACTTCATCTTCCTTACTATTGGCTCTCTCCACAAAAACCAAGAGACCCACAGTGAAGGTCCATGGGAGTTGCCAACAGTTGGGCCTCATGATCCAGTGACACCACTGTGAATGAGACCTGGGACAACACCCGTCGTTTCTGGAACATTCTCCACATGCTGCGGTGTATCATGGCCAGGAGGACACTTTATGTACGAAGTTTAAAAATCACTACCCCAAGTTTCAGAGCTCAACAGAACACTCATTGGGCTTGTGACCACAGCCTTACCTGGGCTCTGCTGTCCTTATCATTACACAGTGGGCTAGTCTTCCACTTTCCTGTCTTCATCTGGGAAGAGAGTTTCTTTATGAAACTTTGGATCACATGCTCTGCCTTGAACTGATGGTTGATTTTTCCAGCTTCCCATTCTCTCCTGGTTATTGCTTGCTCCAGCACATCATCCTAGAATGCCTCAGCTCAGCCTCCCAGAGTTGTAGGTGGTGCAGCTCTGATGTCTCCTCCTCTGCAGATGCCCAGCCCTGGCTGCAGCCCTGCGCTGCTCATTCATCAAGGCCTGCTGCCCCTCGGGGAGCCAGTGCCATGGTGGCAGCCGAGTGGCACGCAGGCAGTCGTCAGCTCTGAAATTCTTCTTTTTCTTCTTTTTCTTTCTGTCTTTCTTTTTTTTTTTTTTGTATTTCTGATAGAATCTTTTTAAAAAGTACAGAGATGCATGCAGACTATTCTAATTGTCACCAACACTGTAGCTTCTGTCATGTTAAGTGACCAGTCCGTGCCTGTCCTAACCCTGACACCCTGCTTCTGACTCCACTGCTGAACACGGTGAATTGTGTCCATAGAACATGTTGCTCTTTGCCCAATTTCAGTCGCTGACCTTCCTGTGTATTCATTTAATGGGACTCTTAAAAATTAAAATATTATGACTCCTAAAGATTTGTGCATGGCAGAATTTTCATAATTTTTTCAAGCAATCACAGGGTTACCTGGCATATGTGGACTTTTCCTCCATCACGGCCCACCTGCTTGCCTCTTGCTGTCACTCGCATTTTGCTGTCACATTAGAGAACCATTAAAGGCCGGCATCTTCACTTCTCACATCACCTCCAGCAGCTTGTGCACAGGTGGGCATTGCTAAGCACAGTGAACAGATGAGAAACCGCATCCCAGGACCCGGTTCATTCTTCACAGTCGCAGGCCAGCTCTGGGTACATGGAGACTGCAGACCATGCGGTCCTTGCTTCCCGGGCCGGACTCGACAGGGAGAGCAGACATTTGGAAGGAGCTCTTGTCTTTGCTTTGCTTGACATTGACATACATTCAGGCAGAAAGGCCTCCATTCCAGTGCACATGTGTGCCATGGAGCATGGTGTGGCCCAGCTCTGGCGGCCAGGCATGAAACAAGCCTTCCTCGTGTGGCCTCTCACTGTCTCCATTGAACAACTCCCTTCATAGTTTCCTCTACAAACAGGTTCTCACTGGACTTGCCTCTGGAATCCTGAGAAAATGCAACTCTGCGCTCGTCAGGGTGTGGGTTCCATAAAGGCTAGTGTGCTGCCCCTGTGGCTGAAGCAGAGTGAGGAACAGGAGGGAGGTCGCTACATGCTCTAAGATAGCTAGTGCCCCCCGGCTGCTGGGCTGGAGTTGGTTAGCACCTGCTGTGCACCCTGAAACGTTCCCCCACCAAAGGTGTGCTGGTGGCAGCTCCCAGGCAGGATGCTCACAGTGGGTCTCCGTCAGTCAGGAGCTAGCTCATGTCAGGAGTTTGGTGTCTCATTATCTTCCCCACTCGAGCACCTCTGCCCACCCCTGGGAGCCACGACCACAGAAGGAAAGCATATCTACAACATGGAGACACTGGTGTTCCATCTCCTTTTTCTGGCCTCCAAATCTTGTCACTACCCATCCTTCTCTGCCCCCCTGTCTGCTGAAGCAGGGGCATGGCACAGCCCACCTGCTTCACCAGCTAACTCACTAGAATACTGGTTTCTCATTTGTGGACCAATAGGTTACAAGGAAGCTTAGCTTTGTTCAAATGCAGTATCTGCCTAATTCATGATCTTGACCCTCAGCTTTAGTCTTGTGTTCAGGGTTACTGTGCGTAGCATCACTGCAAATTGATGGGTGTCTTCTGCCCACCTTTTCGTTTAGCTGTCTAGCTTTGTAACAGTCTCCAAAACTGTGTTACATTACTTACCAAATAAAAAATATGTATCTCTATCTGTAAATGCTTATATGCTTACCAGAATGTATAGATTATGATTTTACCCTATCAAGAAGGGACAATATTGCAGTTAGAGAGAGACACAAAGAACAAGGAAACACTAAGTGCAACTTGAAGCAACAAAGGTGAGAATAAAAGAGCAAGAAACTTGGTGGAGACAATTGTTAGCTTGAGTCCTGGCTCTGCTGTTATTGCCATCGGCGGGGACATGCTCCTTAAGGTTTCTGAAGCTCATGTTTTCTTTAATCTGTGAAATCAATCTAGTGGTAGTAATAACACTAATACAATCCTTCTTATAACACTACTTTGAGAATAAGATGACTCACAAATGTACTTAACAAAAAATAAGGGCTCAAAAAAATCTACTTTGATTGTTATACATTACTGATGAATGAGTTGCTAAATGAACTTTTTAGGCAGCAATTACTATGTGTGCTTAAGGGAAAGTGTGATAACCTTTGGGAGAATGTAGATAAAGGGGATGCACTGAGAGGTTCAATGAATAGACTGAACAGGTCAGGGAAGGGCACACTGTGGTTCCAAGGGGCTGTTGGGAAAACAGTCAGAATTCACAGGTATTCTTGGTGCCAGTTAGTAAACTCTGCCAAGAATGGTAAGTCCCTCCATGGCACTATTTTGGAGGTAGGTCTAGAAAATTAGGCAGGAGAGAAGAGGATCTTGAGGTGAGGGTTAAGGAATTTGTTCTTATTGGACACTATTTGAAATCATGGACATTGACTTATCCCCACAATAGTATTTTACCCAATAATTCATACGAGGAACGTTTTTGAAAGAATAACTATAGAAGCCTGGTACATAAAGAAGGAAGAGTAATTGTATGATCACTGCTGTGGTCCAGGAGTGATTTATAAAGGTATTAAGTACACAGTAACTACATTCTTAGTTTGTGCCTATATAAATCAGATGGTTTATATATGTGCTACCAGGACCAGAGCATAAAGTAAACAAAATAATATTTATTTGCATTCAGTCTGAGATCTATAATTAGACCATTTATTCCCTGTCAGAGTAGGTGAAAGCGATGGCTCCATCTCCCATGGTGATTATGTAAATCAGGCTGCCAGATGTCTAAGCATAAACACCTATATCTTCCCGGAGCTCTGGATATTCAGATGCAGTCTGGTCCACTTAGCCTGGAATTGGGCTAAGAAAGCCAGTGTTAGATTTGGGGTAGAAAAGAGCCAAAGGAGCCAATGAGAATGAAATTATTTAGCGGAGATAATAGGGGTGAGCAGAGAGAATGAGCACATGTGCATGCTCTAATTGCTGGCTGCATGCATTTAATTTTGATGTTTAGTTTAATTCCTACATCTTTCAGGAATAAACCTCCTCTCAACTATCCTTTTTATTGGCTTGTATCAGTAACTAGCTAGTCAGTCAATAACAAGCTATATGGGTGAGGATTGGGTGGTGGTGGGATAAAGGGGGATGGGACGGGAATTGGTAAGACCAATTTGCCACCAGCATTAATGTAGCTTTAATTTGGAGTGAAGATATTTTGAGCAAGTTATTTTTTTCCATCTTCTATGTATAAAATATTCTAATCTGCATTATCAGTACAGATTGTATCTTTCTTAAGTGAGGGCAATTGAGTTATGAAGATCATACTCATACTGCCCAATGAAGTTAGGACTTTATTAGATATTTAGAGAAAAGTTGGGGGGACTTAACAGACATTGATAAATGGTTCTTCCATCTTGAGAAATGAGATCTTTTTCATAAGGCAGTAGAATAGCAATTTCATCTTAAGTCAAGAACAAAACTCAGCCAATAATTTCAAATGAAAATTTATTCTGATTAATTGTAAGTTCTGGACCAAGCAGGAGAGTGGGGTATCCTAAAGAGCAAAGGCAAAGTCCCCTCAGTGGGACAGGGACTTTGTCTTTGGAAAGTCAGACCCTCTGCCTCCTGATTTCTGAGACTGGATGGTGCTTGGCTTTCTGGTGGACCATCCTCTAATCCCGTTGCCTTCATTCTTTTCTGGCCTCTGCACACCAAATTCTCCTGCCAGGCCACACCAGGCCAGACCTACTGATTCCTCACAGCTCGTGGCTCTTTCACACACAAACTGTCCTGAGGTCCTCTGCTCCTGGATCCCTTTCCCACATTTTTGACATGAGGGAGTTTGCTTTTTTCTAATGCTCATTATGATATTCCAGGAATTTTTAGGGCTTTCAATCAGAATAAATTTAATCATATTTAGTTTAATTTAATTAGACAGAGCTTTCAAAACATCAAAGATAATTGTGAAATGAATTTTGATTCAATTAAATTGAAAATAATAAAGAATTTAATCTCCATTGATTCAAAGTTCCTGTTTTTATGTGTTGCATTTATTTTATTTTAATTTCTTTGTTTAAAATATATATTATCATTTTGTTCTTAAAAATAAAATGTTAACATTAGAATATTCAGACGTTTAAAAAGACAATTATGCTATAATTATGGAATTAAAACTTAACATTTAATTGTCTCACCAGTCCTTAAAAAATTAATATAATTTATAGTTTATTTACAATATGAAAATATTTCTTATTATGACTAATGTAGTGAAAATATTTCTTATCATTACTAAATGTAGTGGAGATTTATTTCACATAGAGATCAAATATGAGGTATAACTAAAAATAAGCATTGGGTCATAGAACAGATGCTACTATTTGAAAATAAATTAGAGTAAGAGTAAAAATTATAGCGTTTATACTTAGGAATAAGTTTACCTAAGGAGGTGAAAATCTGTACATTGAAAACCATAAGACATTGATGAAAAAACCTGAAGAAGACACAAATTAATGGAAAGATATTTTATGCTCATAGTGGAAAGAATGGATATTGTTAAAAATGTGCATACTCCCCAAAGCATTCTACATATTCTGTGTAATCCCTATCAAAATTACAATGGTATTTTTTGATTGATCTTTGGTTGGTCTCTTTCCATCCGCCCACTCTCCCCTGCCTTCGCTTTCAGGTTCCACAGTCTATTCCATGCTTATATGTTTATGGATCTATTTTGTCCATGAGTTTATTCTATTTATTAGATCAACCAAATAACTTGTATGCATATATGCATAACCCATGTTCACTGACAATAGGGTGAAGGCCTCGAGTGAGGGGAAGGAGGGACTAGAAGAAGTCAGTGAGGAAAAAGGAGACATATGTAATACTTTCAAAAATAAAGATTTAAAAAATTACAATGGCATTTTTTCAAAGATTACAATAAATAATCCTAAAACTTATATAGAACCATAAAAACAAAACTCCAAATATGCAAAACAATCTTGAGGAAGAACAAAGCTAAAGGCATCATGCTCCTTGATTTCAAGCTATATTATAAAATTACTAGAGGCCCAGTGCATGGAATTTGTACACAGGGAAGATGGGGAGGGGTGCGGGGGGGAGACGGCTGTTCCTCAGCCTGGCCTGCACAATCTCATAATCTAGGTCTCTTTTGGGGATGTCCGACTGCTAGTTTATGCCTGATCCTCTCACAATCCAAGACCACTGGCTTCTAACCACTCGCCTGCCTGGCTGCCTGGTCATCCCTAACCCATATGCCTGCCTGTCTGAT
This sequence comes from Lasiurus borealis, assembly GCA_004026805.1. Lineage (NCBI taxonomy): Eukaryota > Metazoa > Chordata > Mammalia > Chiroptera > Vespertilionidae > Lasiurus > Lasiurus borealis. The sequence goes on from PVJN01013711.1 coordinate 29,125, forward strand.
TGCCCCAACCACTCGTTTGCTGGCCTTATCACCCCTAACCACTCTGCATACCTGCCTGATCACTCCTAACCACTCTGCCTGCCTGCCTGATTGCCCAGAACTGCCTCTGCTTTGGCCCCAGCCACTGCAGCTTCATTCAGAAGAACATCTGGAAGGTGGTTTGGCTGTCCAGCCTAATTAGCATATTACACATTTATTATTATAGATAGTAATTAAAACATTGTATTAAGAGGAACATAACCAAAAGCCCAGAAATAAACTCAAGTACAGTAGGTCCTCGGATTTTGTTGGAGATTTGTAACATGGTTTTTGCCATAAGTCAGAACCCACTACATTTGCACCTATATCACTCACATGGAGCACATATACATCAGTAATGAAGTGAAACAGTAAAAAAACAAACAAAAAACAACAACAGAAAACACACACACACAAACACACACACACAGACAAACCAAAAGAAAGACAACAATTCCTGACCTTTACTTCTGGTAAACAAATAATAAAAAACATAAAGCATGTATGTACATACGTCAAAATGACAGAACTTATTTTTTTATATATACACACCATATTTTCCAGGTATAAGATGACCCCCAACTTTTCCAGTTAAAAGAGTTTGGGATATACTCACCATATAAGATAACCTCTCTTCCAATGCACACCAAATCAAAATTTAAAAAACATCAGATTTTATTTCAATATGGTAATTTTAATTCAAATGCTTATGACATGCAGGTACTTAGCAGGAAAACTGTCACTTATAAACATAAGGCTGTTTGTCATCAAACATGGAAACATAAAACACTGCAAGTGGATTAAACTTTTCCTAATTCACTCTAAAGCTCAAAGGAAGGATAATAAAATAAACCCATGGGAGCTGCCATGCTGTTTGTTTTCTGAGCTGTAAATCAAACTGGAACTGATGATGATAGGACGATGATAACAAACAAGAGAGAGAGAGAGAGAGAGAGAGAGAGAGAGAGAGAGAGAGAGAGAGCGCGCAAGTGCTAGGCAAGTCCCTGGCGAATTAGCAATGCCCATCAAAACTGCAAGCTACGATATTTTTACAGGTTTTGTTGGCATGACAGTTTCCCTTTAAAAGCTTTCAAAATCATCCTGTTCATCATCTGATATCATATGTACATCAATGACATCTTGTGATACATTTGTAAGGCAGTCATCATATGGATTGAATTCCCTATCAGATGGTGTGGTCTCAGCTTTGGCTTCCTCTTCATTTTGCCACAAGTAGTTGTCCTCCATGACATCTAATGAATTTGATATGCCACACTTCTTGAAAGATTGTGGAGCACCATGTTTCCTCCTTTTGTGAATGACTTTTCGCTTCTAACCATCCATTTTTTTCCACTGTTCTCGAATGCAATCTTTAAATGGCTTGTTTAGGCATTGATGTCAACCCTGCAGAAATAACTACCACATCTGCTTTTAGTCTTGCAAGCCTTTGCTTGGTGCTGGGAGTTAAATGAGCTTTAACATATCCCACACCAGTAGACTGCATTTTTGGGTAAGTCCACCTGGTTGCCTGCTCCATACATTATCAAGCCATAGCTTTACCCATTATTCATCCATCTAACCTTTTTCATTCACATGTACAAAACAACCAACAGGGAACTTGAGTTTCGGCATTGTTTTTCTTTTAAAAATAATCATTGGTCTCAGTTTGGCACCATCAACTGTGCAGCATAGTAGCATTGTATAACTAGACTTCTCATGTCCTGTTGTTTTAATTAAAATGGTTTTTCACCTTTTTGATGGACAGTTTTATTTCCAACCATATCAAAATTCATTGGAGTTTCATCCATATTTCCAATACTACTTAACACATAGCCATGTTTAGTGCTCTGTTGTATTACGTATCGACGGAAACTATTTACTTTGCTATTAAGATCTGCAAGTAATTTATGGGCAATTTTAGTCTTTTGCCTCAGTACCATATTATGCCTTCCCACGAATCTAGTTCACTGGGATACAGGATACTCTTGCTGTGATCTGGGTTATATTTGGCCCACTGAAGTGCAAAATAACATATTTTATTTCGTTTCACTACATAACCATTTTGGTGATGCTCATTCACCGTGTCTGCTACATGTTTTTCGAGTTCTGGCCAATGTGGGATGCCTCTTCTTAATGCATACTTCTTGGCATACTCTTTAATGCTTTTTCATTTGCTTTCCAGTCTTGAACCATCTTTCCTGTTACTCCATATTGTTTTGCAGCACAGTTATTATGTTCCATGGCAAAGTTTACAACTTTAAGTTTGCTGATGGAGTTTTGACTGTTGGACATTTGTATACTGTATTGTATGTACTGGTGCTATACTGTATGAACAGATACAGATACTGGTGCTGCACTGTATGTGGTAAACAGTATACAACAACCAGCCAACTGTTGGTAAGGTACATCACTTGTTGTGATTGGCTGATTGTTGTATACAAAGCCTTCTTGGATTGGTCAGCTCTCCCTGCCTGCCCAGCCCTCCCTGTCTCCAAGACTATCAGAGCAGTAGCACAAACACTTCTCTTTTACCCGTCTGGCCCGCCCTTGTATCTTATTACCTCCTTCTCTGCCTCTCAGAACTCACACATGCGTGCCTGCGCTGCTTCACTGCAGTCCTCAGGAGCGAGATCTGAGAGTCATAGAAGGAGATACAGTAATAGGATTCAAGGGTGGGCCAGACAGGTGAAAGAGGCATGTTTTTCTGGACACAGCACTCTCTTTTTTCCATACCTGGCAGCTTGATCCACCCTTCACTTACACTTTTCTGGTGAGGCACCCCCTCACCTGGTCATCAGGACTGATTTAAATCACTTTCACGAATCCTGGTGAGTGGATTTTCTTCTACCATACTTGTACAGCACTGCCCTTGCTGCTTTCATATGGTCACCGCATATGGCAGGGATATGGCCGTGGCCGTTTTTGAACTCCCCACACTGTATGCGGCGACCACAGATTCTCCAGTCTGGCTTGGAAGTTTCAGCACCCACCCTATAAGATGACCCCCGGTGTATAAGACGATCCCTGAGTTTTGAGAAGATTTTCCTGGGTTAAAAAGTCGTCTTATATGCCAAAAAATACAGTAAATGGGAGATGGCAAAGTAACCATGAAATGACGTACGTTGAGTCCAACATAATCCAAGAATTGTCTATATATCTAATCACTTAGTTTATCACAAGGGGCCAAGAATCTACCATAGGAATATATAGTATTTTCAATAAATGATGTTGGAAATACTGGATAGCCACATGAAAAAGAATGAAAGTAGACCACTATATTACACCACACACCAAAATTAACTCAAAATGGATTAAAGACTTGAAAACATAAAACTAAGTGGTAAGCTCCTTGACATAAGTCTGGGAGATTATTAATTTTTTAATCTGACACAAAAGTTGTTATCAAAAACAAATGCTGGTGAGGATGTAAAGAAAAGGGAACCATCAGACACTCTTGTGGGAAAGGAAGGTGGAGCAGCAAGAACGTGCTCCTGAGGAGATAAGTAGATGGATGTGTTCCTAACACAAAATTCTTAGGAGTTAGTGTGGCATCTGAAGATTGGCAAAACTCCCATAAAATGTAAACGGGACCCCTGAGACTATTAGTGTGGTCTCAGTTCCCTGGTTTTGTGGTGGTGTCTGCCTAATATTTTGAGTATTAAACATGGCTGGTGCTTTTTTAATGTGACAACTTTTCTTAGAAATTACATTGACCCCTCCTGTCTGGGACCCATTTAGTGTTCATTCTTTCCCAAATCTGTGGTATTCACTACTAAATGGCAGATGCCAGTAAATGTTTCTCTCACTGATTTTCTCATTTTACCTCTAGTAACTTTGGATAGAAGACTGCCCCCTACACTGACTGGTTCTCAGGCACCATTTCTTACAAAGATAACTGCTTAGTGTTTGTCTTTTTAATATGATATTTCTGAGTAAGGTGTCTTTGAATAAAGTACTATTTTAAACATGTTTAAATAGATAGAGGGAGAGAAAGGGAGAGGGAGAGAAATATTGATGTGAGAACCGACATCTATCAACTGCCTGTTGCACACCCTCTACTAGGGATCAATAATAGAGACCAGCTCACATTAATGAGGCCCAGTGCACAAAATGTGTGCACTGGGTGAGAGGGGCAGTCCCTCAGCCCAGCCTGAGTCCTCTCACAGTCCAGGAGCCCTTGGGGGATGAGCCTTGATTGGAAATGGAACAGGCAGCATTTCAGTGCATGAGCTGACTGATGCCCAACCAACTGAGTCTCACTGGCCAGGGTTGAAAAAAGTATTTTTCAAGTGATAGAAGGAGGTGGGTTTGAAAGCATTATTGTGTAGTCCACCTTAATTGCAAATGTGATTAGCAGATTCATATATTTCCACATAAATTGATGGTGATATGTTTTTGATGGGGCAACCAACACAGTCCATTGTGTCCCTTCTGACACTTATTTCTATTTTTATGCTGTTATAACCAGAGTTATATTCATTATTATGATAAATATGGTTCAATGGTGGTTCAACATATGCTGTGTCCTACACAGGAAAATGGAAATGTATTCATTCTTTCAGTGTTTACTGAAATATGAAACAAGTGTACTTTTCCTTTATCTCCAGTTCTATGAGTTGGTTGATTATTTAACATCAAACAATAATAATTGACTTTCAATATTTTGTTAGTACAATGAGACTTTTAACATTACTCAAAATCAATTATGTTTTTATTTCAATATTTATATTTCATGAAGAAAGACAATTTCATATCCAGACCATAAACTTTTTTATAATCAGAGAAACAATTCCTTAATTGACTTATAATATCCTATATAATAAAAGGCTTATATGCAAATTGACCAAACTGTAGAACAACTGGTCACTATGATGTGCACTGATCAGTAGGGGGAAGATGCTCAATGCAGGAGCTGCCCCCTGGTGATCAGTGTGTTCTCACAGGGGGAGTGCCTCTCAGCCAGAAGCCATAGGAGTGGGCCCAAAACATCAGTCAGACATCCCCTAAGAGCTCCTGTACCCTGAGAGGACTCAGGCCAGGCTGAGGGATCCACACACTGCCCACACCTTGTGCTTTGGCCTCATTAGAAGTTACTGGGAATGTAAAATTTAGAGCAATTTTTTCTTGCTTCTGAAGAATTTGCAATCAAGTTGGGGGCTGAAAGCATGTACATATACAAACTACACAATAATGTGAGCTGATCTCTATTATAGTTCTAAGTGACTAAGATAAAATATTCTATGGGGTGTCAGAGTTGGGGGATCACCTTGCTAACTATCAGATAATACCTGTGAAGAAGAGGGGCTGATCACTTCAAAGGACAGGAAAAATTTGACAAAAAGAAGGGTAAGGGCACATACATTTTTTTGTGAGGAACCCTCTTTTTAAGCAATGATTTCACAATGGAAATGAGCAAACAATTGTCAAATGTGAAGTTTGGGGAGATCAGTGGTAAATGAATAAAAGGCAGGACTAGAGAAGAAAGAGAAAAGAGAGAGAAATTAGAAAGTTTGGACTGGGCCAGGTCCAAGGATGATCTCGGCACTAAGCAAAAAGAGAAGGCTGTCAAGTCTGTATCTCCTCCTGGCCTTTGTTCACAGAGACACTTGCCATCCTTATTTGCTCTGCCCTTCACCTAAGATCCAGATTGTAGGGATTAAGTTGGAAGGCTTGTTTGCCCTCTGGCCTGTGACTGGATCCACCCAGGGACATTACCAGTGGAGAACAGTATGAGACAGGAGGAAGGAGGTCAGGGTGCTGATTCCAAAGGCCCTCTGTGCCTGTCACTGACTGATTCTGTCCCCTAATATCCATCTCCTGTCACATGGCCCTCCTCAAACAATTCTCCTTTGGGTTCTCTCTTTTCAGGCCTAGGGGTGGATGTGTATGCCAGTGTCCTGCCCTTCTAAGGAAATACTTGATGTGTCGAAAGAAAAAGTCCACCAACCTAGAATTCTGTACCCTGAAAAAATATCCTTCAAAAGTAAAGGGGGAGTAAATCTTTGTCAAGCAAATAAAATTTGAGAGCCCTAGCTGGTTTGGTTCAGGGGATAGAGCATTGGCCTGTGGACTGAAGGGTCTCAAATTTGGTTCCAGTCAAGGGCACATATGGAAGTTGTGAGCTCAATTTCCAGTAGGGGGTGTGCAGGAGGCAGCTGGTCAATAATTTTTTATCATTGATGTTTCTATCTCTTCTTCTCCCTTCCTCTCTCTGAAATCAATACAAATACATTTTAAAAAATTGAGAGAATCTGTTACTGGCGTACCTGCCTCACAATAAATGTTAAAAGAAATTCTTTACAGAGGAAGGAAATGCTATCGGTAGCAAAGTCGAATGTATGTAGAAGCAAAGAAGAGCATCAGAGAAGGAGCAAGTGAAGGTTCCATCCTCATTTTAGAAATGATGACAATGGACTCAGGAGGCTAAGTAACTTAACCAAGGTCAAACAGCTGGTCAGTGACCAAGCCAATAAGGGAACTCACATCTTGAATTGTTATAAGGATTCAGGAAGCCAATATTTTCAAAGTCTGAGTGTGGTGCCTGGGATGAGTGGTATTTTATTTCTTTACCAGAGGCCTAGTGCACAAAGTTTGTGCACTAGAGGCGGGGTGAAGAGTCCCTCAGCCCACCTGCACCCTCTCGCAGTCTGGGACCCCTTACTCCTTACCACCCACCTGTTTGCTGCTCCTTAATGCTTGGCTCACTGCTCCTTAGTGCAGCCGTGGAGGCAGGAGAGAGGCTCCTGCCACTGTCACTGCCACTGTGCTCACCAGCAGTGAGCCATCTTCTGGGAGCACACTGACAACCAGACATTGAGTATTTGCCCCCTGGTGGTCAGCACACATCAGAGCAACTGGTCATTTTGGTCATTCTGCTATTATGGTTTCTGGGCTTTTATTATATAGGTTAAGTAGAATAAGACAAAAGAGAATGATGTTACAAGATTAATGTGGCTATAAAGCATATTTTTATTAGAATAAGATCAATAACTATAAACATAATTTTAAATTAAAAGAACTATACTCATGTGAGGAAAACAATTACTTGAACAACCATATACTTGAGCATTTTAAATATCAGCATCCTGCTTACTCTTTCATGACCAGCTGTGGCTGTGTGGGCTTTCTGCCTCCTTCTGAGACCACTACAGTGTCTGCACTGCAGGGCTCCATGAGGGATCAGGTCCTCTCAAAAATCCATCCACTCCTGTGCTCTTTATGCCAAGAGTTTTGAATACCAACATTCTATTGTATAAAGATAGTAATTTTGAAAACAACAACAAAAAATTATTTTTTATTTGGTTCAATGCAGCACATTTTTTCTCCACTAGCAGCATAAATCTTTCAAGTGTTTTTCTTGAGATTCTTGACATCTTGTGAATACACATAATAGCAATGACTTCTTTGAGGTTGGTTGTCTGTTTTGCTGGAACCTCCTCCAGGCCATTGCCTTGTCTTCCCACTTGTTCAAGCAACAAACAGTCCTAATGTTTTATTCAAGTGTACTTTGACATTTCAATTCATCCTAAGTTCTTTGCAATAGTGCTGTCTTACTGTGCCAGATTTTCCCTTTGGAAACAGTTGAAATTAAACCACCAATTAGCCAAAACCTGTTTGGCTCAATGAAAAGAGCATTGGCCTGCAGACTGACAGGTCCTGGGTTTGATTCTGATCAAGGGCATGTACCTTGGTTGCGGGCATATCCCCAGTGGGTGGCGTGTGGGAGGCAGCTGATAGATGTTTCTCTCTCATTGATGTTTCTAACTATCTATCTTTCTCCCTTCCTCTCTGTAAAAAGTCAATAAAATATATTTTAAAAAATAAATAAACTACCATTTATTTGAGATGTATCTGAGTGTAGTGATACTAGAAAGACCAAGCACAGTCTTTTTGTTTTAAGGGCGATACTTGAGTCTAGCCCATGTTTACTCTGTGACTGCTGTGTCTCCCCTTTTGGTTACTGCCATGAGGAAAAGGGTACAGGAACAGTGCCACAGGTCAGAAATTGTGCTTTTCTCTATCTTGATGGCAAAATATCACTTAGGCATAGTTCAAGAATTATGTTTTGTCCCTAATAAATTCTTCATTAAGCACAGTGTATTAGGATGACTGAACATTGTGTTTTTATTAGATTATTAGAGGCCCCGTGTACAAAATTCATGTAGGGGCGGGTGGTCCCCTCAGCCCAGCTTGCACCCATTCTAATCTGAGACCCCTTGGTGTATGTCTAACTGTGAGACATCCCTCTCACAATCTGGGACCACTGGCTTCTAACTGCTCACCTGCCTGCCTGCCTGATAACCCCCAACTTCCCTCCCATGCTAGCCTGGTTGCCCCTCACTGACCCCCTCTGCCAGACTGGTCACACTTCACTGCCCCTTCCTCCAGCCTGGTTACCCATAACTACCACCCCTGCTGACCTGGTTATCCCATGCAGCCTGCTGCTCAGTTGTTTGGTTGTCCCTCACTAACCCCCCTGCTGTCCTGGTTACCCCACCCAGCCTGTTTGGTCAGCCATTCAGTTGTTTTGGTTGCAACAGTTGCTTAGGCTTTTATATATAGAGATTAAACGATAAAAAGAACCTAGAGGCAGAATGGCTGGACATTCCGACTGAGCCTCAGACTCCCTCTTTGACAGCTTTACTTCCAGTTGCAGATTTTATTCTTTTATTTTCTTTCCCTGCTTTTAAGAAACCCCTTAACATAGGCCCTGATCAAAGACAGGAAAATAACTTTCAGTGTGGGTCTCTCAGTTGAGATAGGGTTATATACCCTTTCAGCATCTACAGTTTTACAATACTCTAAGATAAACGCCTATATTTTGGCACTTTCCTTAAGGTCATTTTGGTTCCACTGACATTTTGAACACTTACCTATGTGTTTGTTACAAACTCGTCTTGGCTTTGGAAAAATGATGATGCAGTGGGCAAGGCTGGAAATGCAGCTGTCAGCTTTGCTTTAATGCTCTGATGAGGGGGACTAACACAGCCAATTTGGGAACAAGAAGTCAGTGATCCAGTCCCCGTGTTGAGACTGAGGAATAAACTTCCTTTGGTTTAAGTGGGTCCCTTTTATATGCATCCATTGTATGCTGTCACCTGAAAGGTGTGATCAGAACCATGGTGGTGTTAATGAGCTTGATCTGATGTCTTTTTTCAATGACAAATAGTTTCTACACAGATACTTCTTGAGTTATGGTGGGATTATGTTCCTATAAAGCCATCACGAGTTGAAAATGGGTTCAATGCACCCGGCCTATCAAACGTCACTGCATAACCTCACCTACTTAAATGTGCTCAGGGCACCTGCATTAGCCTCCAGTTAGACAAAGTCATCTGTTGGTCCTGCCCAGCCACATGACATAGGTTATCCATGTGGCGCTTTTCTGGGGAAGATCAAGACTCAAAGCACAGTTCCCACTGAATGTGTAACTGCGTTTGCATCTCCATAAAGTTGAAAACCATAGGTCTAACCACTGCAAGTCAGGGACTGTCCACATGCACATAGTGTTCTTGTCAGCTGTGATGACCACAGTTCTCTTTTCTATTCCCAGATAAGCTCAGGGGTGTAATTATTTTCCCAGAGGATTTGATTTGTACTCACGTGCAGTAATATCTCACCTAACAAAGGTGAGCTGCAATGGACTACTTTCCTTCTATCATTAGTAATCATTAACCAAAGGCTTTCACAGCAGGCTCAGTACATTTGACCAAGACCAACAAAATTCCCAAGCTTTATTCTTTCCTCCTCAAAGTGCTAAATAGGTTTTACATAATACAATTTACTTATATTTGACATATAAATATACAAGCCTCCAAACCTAATTTTCAAGGCTAAAGAAAATTAGATATAAAACATTTGTAAAGAATAGCATGCTACTACAGGAGAGAATATATCATTTTAAAAAATGGATGCTCTAATTTTTAAAATTCATATTACATAAAAACATATTTTAGTAATATTCTTTTATGATACCAGATGATATATAAAATATTACTATTCTATGTTAAATATTAGAGATTATATTCTGGTAGAATTATATATGTTTTTAAATTAAGACATAAATAATAGAGAATATAGGAACTTGATAATATGAATAAAGTTCTAGATCCGAAGTTGGCAAACATGGATGACAGCCTGTTGTTGTGAATAAAGTTTTATTAGGACACAATCATGCCCATTGGTTATATACGTTTTAACTGCTTTTACTCTAAATAGCAGAGTTGAGTGGTTGTGGCAGAGACCATCTGGCATGAAAAATGCGAATATTGGCTTTCTAGTCTGTTATAAAAAAACATTTGTCAATTCTTCTCTAAATGGAAACCACTAAGGAAATTACTAAAAGCAATAAGACACTTTCAGAATTACTTTGTTAATTTGATGATCAAGAACTCACAGAAGTATATGTCATAATCAGTTAGAAATATCCTTAATAAAGAGATACTATTTACATTGCTACACAAAGTATCAATTACTTAAAAGTAATAAAAATGTTACAATATATTTTGCATAGCATTAAAAGTTTTTAGGAAAAGCTCAGCGGAGGGTTAGTGAGATTGGTGAATACACATCTCGTGATACACATCATAGCAATAACTTCTTTGAGGTTCGTTGTCTGTTTTGCTGGAAAGACTCAGCAGGGGGGTTAGTGAGATTCAAGCAACAAACAGCCCCAATGTTTTATTTAAGTGTACTGTGACGTGTCAATTCGCCCCAAGTTCTTTGCAATAGTGCTCTCTTACTGTTTCCCTTTGGAAACAGTTGAAATTAAACCACCAATTAGCCAAAACCAGTTTGGCTCAATGAAAAGAGTATCATATCGGGTGAAGATACTTCATGCACAGGAACATCCAACCCTTTGAGGTGACACATCTCCCTGCATAATGTGTGGTCTCATGCCATTGCAATGAAAACATCCTGTGGAACCTGACAAGGTGATTCTAAAAATTGGACTAAACAGCAAAACACCAAGAATAGGCTTGGTACTCCTGGAAAACACTTGAGGAAGAGGTGCTGGTCCTTCCAGATAGGACTTCATTTTTTAAGTTGTTATGGCCAAAGAGAGGCTCATAGTGAACCTATGGCAGCCTGAGGGTTCAAAATGAGACTGGCAGATGTGAGCCCTCTTGGTGGGAAGAACATGGGGAGGTGGTAGGGTGGTGCTCTCACAGGGCCAAGGCAATTGGTTGTTATGTGAATAGAACATTTAGAACTGCATGCTTATTTCACGTCGTACAGAAACATCAAATTGGGATCAGAAGTTTAACTGTAAAAAGAATGAACTCAAAAATTTTAGAATGCATGGCAGAATTTCTTCATGGTGTTATGAAAGCAAAAGCTTGTAAAACTAGGTTCTTTTAGAAGTAAACTGTAAGGATATTTGTTTAAAATCCAGGCCCTTTTGCTCATGGCATGATACCCCAAGTAATGAAAAGACAGGAACATATTGGGTGAAGATACTTTAACATCACAGGTGGCCAAGGATCACTACCTAGAACCCATGATGATCCGCAGGTATAACAGGAAGTACACTGACCCCAGAAGCAGCCCTTTACAGAAGAGATATTCTGTGTAGAGGAGTTGGCAAAGGCAAAGGCAGGCACTCCACCACTAGCAATCTGGGAAACATGCAGAAGGCAATGTTACATTTAAAAATAAATGGAAATAAATAACCAGTGGTGCAATCAATTATAGCACTTACCATCCAGTGGGAAAATAGAAAGGTTAGGCAGCCACTGCCTGCATTGTAACCAGCCGGGGATGAATTAGAACTTGCGCTCAGAAAAATGTCTATCAGATGCAGAGAGGTGGACACATCTGTAGCCCAGCAAATGCTCCCCTAGGCATGTGTCTCAGAGAAATAGTCACATAGGAAATGAGAAAACATGTGTGCTAATGTCCATGTCATCATTTTGTAGCCAACTACACTAATGTTCAGCAACAAAAGAATGAATATATAACTTGAGTCTAGTCACACAGCAATGAAAAACAAATGGATTACATTACCAATGGCTGTGTCTCAAAGACTTAATGTTTAGCAAAAACACAGTCAGTCATGTCCTAAGTTGTCTCCCTCATGTACTTAAAACAGGGGATATTTTTCTTGCTTTGGGGAATGATAGTAGACAGAAGCCTGACACCCACTTGGGATCTCCAACCTCTTCCCTCCTGGACATGTACTCTCTGCATCCCCTGGCTGCTCTGATCATGCTACCAGGATATGAACTTTCCTTTGCCTGTGGTTTCTTATAGCTTACACCGTGGAGCACCTTTGGGACCCTGGAAGTCACAGCTCAGATTCAGTCAGATCCAGCGGTGTACTCCGTGGTGACAGAAGAAGACTGTGAACTTATTAAGATCTCAGCAGCCAATTATGCAAAGTTAAAATCGGTATGACCCAGTCTAATCCATATAGTCACACACATGGATATAGATGCAAGAACATTTTGCCTCTCTGGACAGGTGCTCATATCTCTCTTATCTTTAATTTGATTTCACCTGGACAACAGAAAATTACCATCATTTAAATCTCCTATAGTGATGGGTAATTGGAATAGGAATAAAAGGTCTTTATGGATATAGAGGGTGGGGCCAAAGTAAGCCTACAGTTATGATTGTGTGAAACATAGTTTATTTTTTCCATACAAACAACTGTAAACTTACTTTTTAAAAATTGGACTTTAGTGAGAGAAGGAGGGTGGGGGGGGAAGAAAGAGAGAGAGAGAGAGAGAGAGAGAGAGAGAGAGAGAGAGAGAGAGAGAGAGAGAAACATGATTGTGAGAGTGAAGCATGGATTGGCTGCCTCCTGTGGGGGTCAAGCTCAGAGTCCGGGCTGTGCGCTGACTGGAATCCAGCCGGCAGACTTCCCTGCACATGCCAGGGCCCAGTCCCGAGCCTGCCCTGGGCTGTGAGCACACCCCTCATTCCCATACTTTATGTATATTTTTATGGCTTTTTGTTTTTCATGAATTTAAGATTTATTTTTTCATTTAGCAAATGTGTGTTTTGGGGTGTCAGCAGCAGGTCATGCGCTAGGCTTCCAGGATGAATCGGCAGAGTGTGCTGCTTGCCCTGGGAAAGTGCCTCAGCTGACCTGCTTCCCCAGTGTAACCAGCAGCAGGCAGCCCGCACAGCTGGGCTCCACCTTGCATCAAGTCAACACCTTATTCTGTTTGAGAATATCTCTTTTAGTCAGACCCAGTGTGTTCCTCTCCTAGCCCCTCACTGGAGGGCGAGGAAATGTGTCAGAGACCTGCCCCACTTGGAGGTCCTGCCCTTGGGGCTGAGCCCAGGCTGGGTGTTCCATGAGCAGGAGGTGGGGGAGAGGCCCTGTGCTTGATCCAAGTCTCTGCTAGTCAGGGTCTCTTTCAATACCACGATGTTGGTGGTGGTAGAGCCAATGACGTTCTCAAAATGTAGCCTCCTTCCACCCTGGTTTCAGAGCAGCTGGCTTTCAAAACTCTTTTATTTTAGTAATATTAATGTATTTATTTATTTATTTGTTTATTTTAATTAAATCTTTATTATTCAAATTATTATATTTGTTTCTAAATTTTCCCCTCCATAGCTCCTCTCCACCCAGCTCCCACCCCTCCCTCTACCCTTACCTCCCTCCCATTGACCCCATCCATAGGTGTATGATTTTTGTCCAGTCTCTCCCTGACCACCCCTCCCCTCTTTCCCCCTGAGAATTATCAGTTCACTCCCTTTCTGTGCTCCTGATTCTATTATATTCACCAGTTTATTCTGTTGATCAAATTTTTAATTCACTTAATTTTTATATTCACTTGTTGATAGATATGTATTTGTTGTTCATAATTTTTTATCTTTTACCTTTTTCTTCTTCCTCTTCTAAAAGAGTACCTTTCAGCATTTCATATAATACTGGTTTGGAGTTGATGAACTCCTTCAGCTTTTTCTTATATTTGAAGCTCTTTATCTGTCCTTCAATTGTGAATGATAGCTTTGCTGGATAGAATTTTCTTGGTTGTAGGTTCTTGCTATTAATCACGTTGAATTTCTTGCCACTCCCATCTGGCCTGCATTATTTCTGTTGAGAAATCAACTGACAGTCGTATGGGTGCTCCCTTGTAGGTAATTAATTGTTTTTCTCTTGCTGCTTTTAATATTCTCTCTTTTTCCTTTGCTCTTGGTATTTTAATTATGATGTATCTTGGTGTAGTCCTCTTTGGATTCCTTTTATATGGGGTTCTGTGTGCTTCCTGGACTTGTAAGTCTATTTCTTTTACCAGATGTGGGAAGTTTTCAGTCATTATTTCTTTAAGTAGGTTTTCAGTATCTTGCTCTGTCTCTTCCTCTGGCACCCCCACAATTCTGATGTTGGTATGCTTGAGGCTGTCCCAGAGGCTCCTTACATTATCTTCACATTTTTGGATTCTTTTCTCTTCTTGCTTTTCCAGCTGAGTGTTTTCTGATTCTTTGTTTCAAATTTTTGACTTGATTCTTGTCTTCCGCTAGTATGCTGTTAGGTCTCTGTATAATATTTTTTATTTCACCCGTATATGTTTAATTTCTAGTTGGTCCTTTTCCATCTCTAGTTGACCCTTTTCCATCTCTAGTTGGATCTTTTGCATCTCTCCTTGGTTCTTTTTCATCTCCTCTTGGGTCTCGCTAACTTTATCCAACTTTTCTAGTATATTCTTGAAAAACCTTATAACCGTGGTTTTGATCTCTATATTCAGTCGTTTGTTTTCCTCCATTTCTTTTGTTTGTGATCTCTTCCTTTGTCTCGGCATTTTCACTATGCTGGGAGAATTTCTGTGTTGGATTCAGCCTTATGATACAAGAGGTGCAAAACTGCAAAAGCCTCTCTATTGAGCTTGGGATGAGTGGAGTCTCAGGGCTTAACATACCACCTTGCCTTCCAGTTGGCTCCGCCCTCCATGGCCCCTGAGTCTCACGAGACTGGGTAATTGCTGGAGTGGTCCCTGTGCATGCACATGCACATGCACACTCTCACAGTGCCTTTAGACTGCTGCCCCTCTGGCTCCCCTGCACTCCGGGACCATATGAGTCTGGGCCCCCAGGGTTTCACCCAAAACTGGGGTTTAATGGAGTTATAAGTGGCACAGTTGGGAGAGTCTGTCTCCCGCTCACTCGTGAAAGCCAATGGCACAATCAGCAGTTGGTCCTCTACACGCAGTGCCATATGTGCCACAAGAATTCTGTTCTTTTGCAACTCCCCTAAATTTCCATGCACTTCTCCCTTTTCACAGTCCAAACTCCCCCCGTATGAGTTTTGGCTGGATCTGGGGTTTAGTATTGTAGGATAAGGGGTTCAATGCCTTTGAGAGTCTCCGTCTTCCTCCCTCCAGAGAAAGCCAGCCAGGTTCTCCGGCACCCATTCCCTCCACTCGCGAATCTCTGTACCTCAGCTTTTTGCAGCTTCTATGGGTCTCTGTGAGCCCCTCTCTTTCCTTTTATTTGTAGAATTTCCACTCAGCCAGCTTTCCTGTGGTTCTGGATGATGTCTGTTCTGTCTTTTAGTTGTAGTTTTGAAATTGTTGTGTGAGGCAGCAGTGTACGTGTTTACCTATGTCACCATCTTGGATTCTCTAGTCTCAAAACTCTTTTTGTATGTTTTTTTTTTTTCAAAATATCTGTGTTACTTTTTGGATACTAGAGGCTCGGTGCACAGATTCAAGCACTGTTGGGGTTCCCTTTACTGGCCTGTGCCCTCTCACAATCTGGGGCACCTCATGGGATGTCAGAGAGCTGGTTTTAGTCAATCCCGACAGTCCAGGCCCAGGGACTCCACCAGTGCATGAATCCGTACACTAGGCCTCTAGTATGCATATAAGATCTTTGGTGAATCTCTTCCTGCCCTCCTCCCTTCCCCCTTCTGTGAGATTCAACAGTCTATTCCATGTTTCTATGCCTATACATTGAGCATCTGCCCTCTGGTGGTCAGTGCATGTCATAGCTACCAATTGAACAGTTGAACAATCACTTAGGCTTTTATTTTATTTATTTATTTTTTTATTAATTTTTTATACATATCTCCCCATTTCCCCCCCTCCCTCCCAGGCATACCCCAACCCCCGCAGTGTCTTTGTTCATTGGTTATGCTTATATGCATGCATACAAGTCCTTTGATTGATCTCTTATCTACCTCACCTAACTTTAATCTTCCTCCTGTAATTTCACAGTCTGTTTGAAGCTTTACTGCCTCTATATCTATCCGTTTGTTCATCAGTTTATAATGTTCTTTATTATCCACCAATGAGTGAGATCATGTAATGCTCCTCCCTCATTGACTGGCTTATTTCACTAAGCATAAGGCTCTCCAGTTCCAACCAGGTTGCTGCAAATGGTAAGAATTCCTTCTTTTTATTGGCAGCATAGAATTCCATTGTGTAGATGTACCACAGTTTTCTGATCCACTCATCTGCTGACGGGCACCTGGCTGTTTCTAAATTGTAGCTATTGTAAATTGTGCTGCTATGAACATAGGGGTGCATAAATCCTTTCTGATTGGTGTTTGTGATTTCGTAGGATAAATTCCTAAGAGTGGGATTACAGGGTCAAATGGGAGATCCATTTTTAGTTTTTTGAGGAAACTCCATACTGTTCTCCACAGTGGCTGCACCAGTCTGCATTCCCACCAACAGTGCACAAGGCTTCCTTTTTCTCCGAATCCTCGCCAACACTTGTCGTTTGTTGATTTGTTGATGATTGCCATTCTGAAGGGTGTAAGATGGTATCGCATTGTCATTTTGATTTGCATCTCTCGGATGATTAATGACTTTGAACATGTTTTCATGTGTCTCTTGGCCTTCCTTCTGTCATCTTTCAAAAAGGTTCTATTTAGGTCCGTTGCCCATTTTTTTATTGGATCGTTCATCTTCCTTTTATTGAGTTGAATAAGTTGGCTGTAGATTTTGGCCATTAAACCTTTATCAGTGATAACATTTGCAAATATGTTCTCCCATACAGTGATCTTTCTTGTTCTTTTGTTGATGGTTTCTTTGGCTGTGCAAAAGCTTTTTATTTTAATGTAATCCCATTTGTTCATTTTTTCTTTAGCTTCCATTGCCTTTGGAGCAGTATCAGTGAAGAAGTTCTTTCGGCATATATCTGAGATAGTGTTGCCTGTGGATTCCTCTAATATTTTTATGGTTTCCCTTCTAATGTTAGGTCCTGTATCCATTTGGAGTTTATTTTTGTATTTGGTGTAAGTTGGAGGTCCAGTTTCATTTTTTTGCATGCATCTGTCCAATTTTCCCAACACCATTTATTGAAGAGGCTATCTTGGCTTCATTGAGTGTTCATGCCTCCTTTGTCAAATATTAGTTGAGCATAGTAGTTTGGGTGGATATCTGGGTTCTCTATTCTATTCCACTGGTCTATATGTCTGTTCCTGTGCCAGTACCAGGCTGTTTTGAGAACAGTTGCTTTGTAGTATAGCTTGAAATCTGGTATTGCGATCTCACCTACTTTATTCTTCTTTCTCAGAATTGCTGTAGCTATTCGTGGTCTTTTTTTGTTCCAGATGAATCTATGAAGAATTCTTTATAGTTCTCTGAAATATGTCGTTGGTATTTTAATGGGTAGTGCATTGAATCTGTAGATTGCTTTGGGTAGTATGGACATTTTAATGATGTTGATTCTCCTAATCCATGAGCATGGTATGCTCTTCCATCTGTTAACATCTTCCTCTATCTCTTTTTTCAGTGTCCTGTAGTTTTTTGCATATAGGTCTTTTACCTCTTTAATTAGGTTTATTGCTAAGTATCTTAATTTTTTTGGTGCGATGGTAAGTGGGATTGCTTTTTTAGTTTCTCTTTCTGTAATTTCACTATTAGTGTATAGAAATGCCACAGACGTATTAGCATTAATTTTGTATCCTGCTACATTGCCAAATTCATTAATTAAGTCAATTAGTTTTGGAATGGAGTCCTTTGGGTTTTTATGTACAATATTGTGGGGAGCTGCCCTGGGCACACGGGGTACCAGAGACCTGAAAGCGGGCTCTGGACATAGCTCTCTGTTTCTTACCCTTCAGTTTAATAAACAAGAATTCTGAATGCAAAGTCTAGACATAGCTCTCTGCTTTCTCACCCTTCAGTTTAATAAACAGAGATGTGAATGCAGAGTTTAGACTTAACTAAACAATTTGGGTGAAAAAATGTTGATGCCTATGTGCAAGATCTTGCAAGGTCTTGAATACTTAGAAGGTCAGTGACTCTGTTTGCAAATACGTACCTGATTTGTGTAACCCCCTCCTCTGCTTGTGCTTAAATACTATGCTGGAAATAAACTTGGTGCTGCAGACTCAAGTCTCAGACCTCCCCACCCCATCTTTTCTTGTCTGTCTTTTTCTTATCCTCACCCTCTCAATCAGGTACTGTTTGATTGCCGGCAGGCTCCGGCACAATATCATGTCATCTGCAAATAAGGACAGCTTTACTTCTTTTTTCCAATTTGGATGCCTTTTATTTCTTCTTCTTTTCTAATTCCAATGGCTAATACTTTCAGTACTATGTCGAACAGGAGAGGTGAGAGTGGGCATCCCTGTCTTGTTCCTGTTCTTAGGGGAAATGGTTTTAGTTTTTGCCCATTGAGTATGATGTTAGCTGTGGGTTTATCGTATACGGCTTTTGTGATGTTGAGGTATGATCCTTCTATTCCCACTTTGCTGAGAGTTTTTATCAAGAAAGGGTGTTGAATTTTGTCAAATGCTTTTTCTGCTTCAATTGAAATGACTATGTGATTTTTATCTCTCAATTTCTTTATTTGATGTATCACATTTACTGATTTGCGGATATTGTACCATCCCTGCGTTCCTGGGATGAATCCTGCTTGGTCATGGTGTATGATCTTTGGGATGTACTGCTGGATCTGATTTGCTAGAATTTTGTTGAGGATTTTGGAATCTATGTTCATGAGAGATATTGGCCTATAATTCTCTTTCATTGTGTTGTCTTTATCTGCTTTTGGTATTAGGGTGATGCTGGCTTCATAGAAGGTGTTTGGAAGTGTTCCTTCTTCTTGAATGTTTTTGAATAGTCTGAGGAGGACAGGTTTTAATTCTTCCTTGAATGTTTGGTAAAACTCTCCTGTGTAGCCATCT
>PVJN01013712.1:0-48203 GCA_004026805.1 Lasiurus borealis
GCACCTTCTGCAGGTAGTTGGCCAGGCGGTCGTTCAGGAACTGCATGGTCACCTTCTCGTGGCCGTTCAGGGTGCCTTCACCGTAGGCCCCACAGCTTCCGACGTTGGCAGGAATGTTGCGGGTTCCTGGCAAGGGGCAAGCGTTGTGGCAGCTGTTGGGCAGACAGAGATTGGGTCGGCCCAGAGGGGTGGTCCCCACTCGAACTCGGTTGACATGTGCCAGGCTGGCCAGGAGGCCCTGGCAGGCAGCCTTTTCCTCTAAGCCAGGGTGGTACCCAACATCAATGGAGCAGGCACTTCTTTCTCCAGGATTCTGGGTGCTGCCCAGAGGCTGGCTTGAGGTCATGTAGAAGGAAGTCATGGTGAGGTCTGACACTACACAGGAGTTCAGAGAGGTGGAAAGGCCAGGACAGGAGTCTGAGAACCCCCCTTCCTTCCTGGGCCTTTTATACTGCATCCCAGCTGGGTGTTGGCTCAGTGCTTTGACCTCACTGCCTTGATTCTTGACCTGTTGTTGTACCGCCGTCCTGTTACTCAGCTGTTGAGTTTACCACCTGGAGTTCCTCACCTCTTTAAAGAAATGCTGATGATCCGAGGTGCCTCTTGGCTCTGATATCAGGTTGTCTGTTGGTGAGAGGGCAGGGAAGCTTTTATTATTTTTCAAAGAACAAAAGTGCTCTTAGCCATTGGATGTTTATACCTTGACCGGGGTTGGCCTCCTCGTTGATTTGCCCACTCGAAGGCATGACTGTTACTGTGGATCATGGGAGTAGCAGGAGAGAGAAATCCCTGTCCCTGCAGTGGCACTCTCTGGGTTTACCATCTACCAGCCTTCCCTATACTGGTTCTTAGTAGATGTTATGATCTGGGTTACTAATAAGTTCTACATTTCTTTATTTCTTCAGTTGTTTGCCTTTCAGACTCAGTAAGGGCAAAAAATTTCAGTAAGTCCATTCATTCCACATACATCTGCCAGCCCATCCTATATGCAGGGCACTGTGCCACACATAAGATATAAAGTCCATCGGGAAACACCTTCAACTCAGACAGCCATAGGTGTTTGAGAGACTCCTCAGTATAGGAGTGACGCTGAAAACCAGGTCACTCTGAACCAAGAAAAGTGAGCTCAAGAAGCCAGAAACAAACAAAAATGAGCATAATCTTTTAGTCACAAATAAGAATTGGCGATTTAACTCAAAGGACATTGAATCGTCAGAATCATGATGGATCCTCTTCCTGCCTTACTTCCTTGCTTCTAAAATCTGTTATCAAACACCTACTGTATATGTTAGGGGATTGATCAACGGTATTGTTTAATCCGTCTTACCATCCTGCAAGGTGCGTATTATTATTTTAATTTTATAAAAGAAAAAAATAGGCACTGAGGACCAGGGATGTGAAGTCATTTTTTAAGATCAACTCCATTATGAAATGACAACGCCTGATCTCAATATCAGTTTCTTTTGACTCCAAGAGCCTATCCTTGTTCTCTTCAACTTGACCACCAGACCATTCCCCACACTCCCACCACCACCCCAACAGAAAACTGTGTCATTGCCAAAACTAAGAAGGATTAAAAGGCCTTCAAACTGGGCAGGAAGTTGAAATTAAGAGATAAAACAAGAATCTGGCGTTCTATGTTATTCCTCTTGGTGTCTCAGAAAATACAGATATTGGGGTACCAAAGCAATATGGCAGAGTTTCTGCCCAAGAACCATGCCAGAAGATGCCCAGGAGAAAGTTCTAGCATACCCTACTGATTCTTGGTACTGGGGAACTAAGATAGCTGACTGCTGAGGTCCAAAAATCTTCTCTCAAAATTTGTGGCAGGAGGTAGACAGAACCCTAAAACTGTACACCTAATGTGGGGTAAGACCCGCCCACAAAGTGGTTATAACAAGATCTTTGAAAATAAATGAATATTTGCCAGTGCTTTGAGCATTGAGCAAAACTGAACAGACATCTCTGGATGGATGGGCTATGTATATGTGAAACATAGGCTATTCTACTCCAATATTCTATAGGAATTCTATCAAGAAGAAATACAGAATTTGAGAATTCTGATCAAGTTGGCTTTTCAAGGAAAGCTCTAGGGTTACTCGGAGTTCATCAATGAATAGCCCTTTGCAGACACCATAATTAGAAGTCATTGCCAGACTAGGCCATTCCCTTCGTCAGAGGCTTCTGCGTGCCATCTGCATAGGTTACATCTTCAAACACTCCTTTGCTGCTCTCCTCCACCCCATCACACAGCAACAGTCTTCTCTGTGAGCTGGAGAACTTGACTTTTAAAGTCATTTCTTTTGACTTGCTAAACAAAATTCATCTTTTGACTTTATTCTCTGGCAGGATTCATTCATTGGCTAAGGTCCGTGATTTCTTCCATCTCAACATAAATACTTTACAACATCACTGTTGAAGCTTTATGTGTTTGGATGATGCTTCTTTCCATTTAAGCTCATTATGGTCCTGGCTTGAGCTTCTACTGAGTATGCTGTTTTGCATAATGACACTGGTGTCACATGTCCCTTTGTAAAATTGCTTGTTTCTACTGATTTGCATTTTTCTGAAAGGAGGTGAATGTGGGGTGAGGATCCTTGCCCTCATACCTAAAATTGCCTTCCTTCCTAACTCGTGGCCCTCGGTAAACATATATGAAGCAGGTTCTGTGATAAGAAGTGGTGAGGCAGAGGGAGAGATGGAGGGGATCCTTTAGCCCTCCTTTATTCACTTATATGCACTAAGTTCTTTGGGCTGATTCTGACTTTAGAAATACCAGTCTCCAGAGGCAGGAAGTCTGCTGCAAATAGGAGTAGGGAGCGGTGGTCTTGAGATGCTATTTTCAAACATGATGTTTTACTGATGAGTGTGTATCTCAACCAGTGGGATAGAAAGGTGTGGAGTTGCAGGCTGGCAGCTGAAAATTGTGCCTGACCCACAGCCTCCCTGCAGGACGATGCGTGGGAGCACCCAGGGGTTTGTGCCCTGTGTGGGAACGTCACCATTGCAGTGGGTGCAAAGATTGAAGACAACTCCTGTGTGTAGAGCCTCCTACCGCAATGTCTCCTAGGTGTTTGGAAATGGTGCCAAAGCAAATCAGAGGTCAAGAAAAGTGTACAGACTCTTAAGAGGCTGAGCATATCATTTAATTACTCTAGTTATGCAACTCTTGAAGCTTTGATGAATGGAAAAGGCACGTTTTCTTGCAAATTAGATGGGATTTACCATCTGATTTCTTAGTCCAGCCCCAGGATCCAGAAAGTTTATTCACTATGAGTGTTATTTTTCCACCTACCATGACATACTCTAGACACTGGGCGTACATCTAGGAAAGACACAGTCCCTCCCTTAGAGTGGGGGAGACACTTGTGACAAAGCTCCACCCTGGGCCTGTGAGGGTGGTGCCACCCTCACGCTGAGGTCTTTAGACTTGTCACCATCTTCCTTTCCATTACCCTGTTGATGGCCCAAGAGCAGATTATAGTTTAAGCTAATCTTCCTTTGCAACTATCTAGAAAAACCACTTCCTCTTATACTCATGATACCCCTGACACTAGATGTATGGGCTGTCTACATACCAAGCCATTCTCTGTGACACCATCTGAATGTCCTATAATTCTAGCATTATATGCCCAGAGCTAGTGTCAGATTCTACAAGGTAAAGGCTCAGTCCCACAAAACTGTCCAGGCTGGAGTAGCCATGAGCCACAGGCTCTGGGAAGATGGCTACTAGATTGGCGGCTCCCTTGTGGGTGGGCCCAGTGTGGCTGGAGCCTGGGCAGCCCCTGGGCATGGAGTTCCTGGGGCAGCTACTTGCCACAGCCTGCCTGGAGCGAGGAGCCTTCCCACAGACTTCCCAAAGCTTGAAGAGCAGCAGTTTTTGCTGCAGCTAGAAGCCAGAGTCCTAGAAAGCTGAGTCTCAGGGTTGTTACCAGGTTCAAGCACGCAAGTGTGAGAGTGCTTCCCTCTCTAGACCTTTCATCTCCCTGCCCACCACCCCGGCTGAGGTGCAGGTACACCCTGCAAGTTTCCCCAGAATGTCCTCATGTCCACTCCCATCGGAACAGCCATCAGTCAGCTCCTCGGTCTCCATAAGTAGCTCCCGCCTCCTACAAGGGAGAGATACCTGCCTTGGACTCCTTATCGCTGCCCTCTGCTGCTAACAGGGATCTTTCACTATCTCTTTTAAGACACCCCGTTGAGAAGTTCTGCTCAGCTGGCATCTCTCTGGGGTGGTGCTCTCAAAGAGGTAGAGTTCACTGAGCATGGGGTTCTCTAGTCTCAGGGCAGGAGGCCCAGAGAAACTGGCATAGGATGGAAGGGTGCTAAGATGTTAGAACTCAACTCTGAGAACTAATTCTGCTGAAGAGAGAGGGGCTGGAAGCTCCTTTGGACACCCAGCAAGTCAGGGGGGACCCGGTGCTTCTAACCCCAGCACATCCTCTCTCTTCTGCATCAAACCTTGCCTATGAAAAGGCCAAGTGGTAAACATCTTAGGCTTTGCAGGCCAGACAGTCTCTTTGCCCTACAGCTGGTCAACTCCACCCTGTGGCTCCGAGCAGGCATAGACAACATGGAAGCGATGGGTGTGGCCGTGTTCCAGGAAAACATTATTTCCCAAGACAGGCAGCAGTTGGACTGGACCTGTGAGCAGTGGTTTACTGACCATCACTCTCCACAGCACAAAGAACGAGGCTTAACATGTGGATCCTTCAGAGCACATAGGGCCAGAGGGAAGAGGACAGCACCCAGCTGGACTCCAGTACTGAACTCTGGGTCTCAGATACTGGACCCTCCACTTGACTGAGGCATTTAGACCAAGACTGGAAGTCTTTCCAGATGTTCTATAATTTTGCAGCAGAGAAAAGCTGTCTGTGTGTGGTCGTTGCTGCTACGACCGCTGCTGTGATTTCTGAAACTTGAGCTTCGAATGGCTCAGAAAGGTGACTCAGCTGCCAGAGACACTAGGGAAACTCAGAAAACAGGGGCACTTGTTGCAAAGCAGGTCTCCCTCAACCAAGCTGGTAGCGAGCGCTTACCACATCTTGGCAATTCAGATGCAGTCACCCAACGCCTCTGGGAAGGAAGTAGAATTATCCCCATTTCCAAAGGGGAGAAGTAGACTGAGATACACAGAGGCTGGGGGATCTGCCAAAATCACCCAGCATGTTTGCGGTAGCATGAGAGCACCAGCCCAGGACTCCTGAAACCAGCAGCACTGGTGGTTTCCATTATGGCAAGATGCTCATCAGTGTGCGTGGCTACGGAAGAGGACTCTGGAAGTAAAGCTATATCGACCAGTGGTTCAACAAGATAAGCCATCAAATGAACTGTCAAAGGAACTTGCTCTGGTTAGCAAAATGGAGATCATTGTATTCACGTGCTAACATGTAGGAAACCCTCTAAGAGAATTTTTTATTGTTAATAATTTCCCCAGTTATCTCCTAGTATATCCTTTTTTGTAAATATGCTTTTATTGATTTCAGAGAGGGAGCGGGGCGGGGGGTGGCGGGGGGAAGAGGTGAATGGGGGAGAGAAACATCAATGATGACAGAGAATCATTAGTCGGTTGCTTCCTGCCTGCTCCCTACTGGCGATAGAGCTTATGACCCGGGCATGTGCCCTATGAAAAGGCCAAGTGTAAATAAATATCTTAGGCTTTGCAGGCCAGATAACTGGGAAAATCATCAGCAAAAAAAACTTCCCTTGTCCTGACCCGCGGGTTAAGTCAACGAGGACCCTAGAGGGGGAGTGGGGATGAAAGGGACAAGAGACACAAGGAATGGAGACAAGACAAAGTTCTGATCAAGTCTCGTTTATTCAGGAGGAGTTTGGGGTAGTTATAGGGAGAAGGAGGAATAAGGAAATTAGCGAAAATTCCTAGCCCTTAAGGCGAAACACCTGGCCTAGCCCTTAAAGCGAAACACCTGGCTTACAGGACAGAGATAGGGTTTGGGGTAATAGAAACCTAGCCCGAGGTTAGTGCTAACGTGGCTGGAGCTTACTACAAAATGGCTGTCAAGCACAACAAGTTTCCCACATCCCCTTACGGGGTTTCATACATTTTAGCACACAAATGCAATGTGTGCTAAAGCCCAAGGTATTACCACTTGGCCTTTTCACAGGCAAGGTTTGATGCAGAGGAGAGAGCATGTGCTGGAGTTGGAAGCCCCGGGTCCCAGTCCTGACCTTGTGGCTGACTTGCTCTGTGTCAGGAATTGGACCATGACCTCCTGGTTCATAGGTCGATGCTCAACCACTGAGCCACACGGGCCGGGCCTGGCATATCCTTTTTGGATCATGCTGTGAAAATGTCCCTCGTATGAAAGGGGGGAGATTGATTCAGTGCATTTTAGTCCGCAGTTCACCCATCCCCCAGTCACTGTGTCCAACTCCTAGACCTTTCTGTGTGGGAGCCATTACCATCTGGCCAGGCTTCCTGGAGGCAACTGTTTGGGGGAATCTTTACTTCTGCTTCAGAAGGGGCCCCCTCTCTCGGACAGTGAGGGGCAAGTCTGAGTCCCAGACTCCTTAATGGCCTCAGGGAGAGTTGCGCCTTTGAAACCCAAGTTCTTTCTTTTTCATTCCTGCTGGAAAGAATCCTGCTCCCTGTGGGAGTTTCTCCCAAACATCAAATACACCAGAGGTTTTATTACTTTGCCATAGCCCTGCCTAAGTCTTCCTATAAACCAGGGTTAATTAAAGCCAAATGCTTTGATATGGGGACACGGTTCCTTGGAGAACCCCCCAACTGGGTCCAGTTTCCAGGAGGTCCTGGTGCTGGTGGACGGATTTCCCAGAGTCTCTGCCTCCAGCTTCCTCATCCATCAAATAAGAGAGATGGGCTCGGCAGGAGAATAGCTCAAAAGGTCTCTAACTTGGAAGAACCATCCAAACATGACGGCGGTGGTCATCTGTGCCCAGCAGGGGGCGGCACTTCTGGCCCTGAGCTGCGGGGCTTGGTTTCACATAAAAAGCTTTAACGGGCATTTGGGTGGTCAGACAGGTCTTGGCAAGTCGGAGGACACACAGGTGTGGGAACAAGGGCCAGGCGGGACTGGGCAGTCTGTGCTGGTGGGGAAAGGAGCCTGCAGAAGTCTGCATGAGGGCCAGGGGCCGGGACTCCTGGGTCGCAACGCTGGTGTGACTGTTCCCATGGCAATTCTGGCCACAGCCTGAGGTCGGTGCTCTTACTGAGCCAGAGGCTCCAAGGCTGAGGATGCTGCGTTTGGAGGCTGCTAGCTGTTATGTAAAGGGGAACTCTATTCCCAGGAACGAGTTTCAGCATCTCAGAGAAAGTGCCTCTGTTCTTAGGGGCATGGAAGAAGGGGAAAGGGGAAATATTTATTAGCCCGAAAGAAAAACAAACCTCGGTGCCTGGAGGAAGCCTAACAAGCTGGGAAGGACCCGCTGGCTGGCTGGCATCAGAACGCTTGGCTCCGGTCCCCACCTGTTGGCTGTGTGTCTGTGAGCACATCTTTCCACCGACCTGGGCCTCTAGACTCCTCGTCTGTGAGTGAGAGGCTGGGCCAGGCCAGCTGGAGGGCTGCCTTTGATGCTGACAGTTTAGGACAGCACCGTGCAATAGACTTTCTACGGTCATGGCAACGGTCCCTATCTGTACACACCAGTGTGGCCAACCGGCCACACAAAGACCTTCAGCACTTGAAATGTGGCTAGTGCGACTAAAGAATGGAAGTTTTCTTTTTTTTTTTTCATTTTATCTTTATTGTTGAAAGTATTTAAAATGCTCCCCCCCCCCCCCCCCAATTGACACCCTGCACCCACACCACCCCAGACCTATCACACCACGGTCTGTGCCCATGGATTATGCAGATCTATATACATAAAAGCCTAAGCGACCATTACAACCAGTCTGCTGGTCGCTATGACACACACTGATCACCAAGGGGCAGACACTCAATGCAGGAGCTGCCCCTGGGGTCAGTGTGCTCCCACAGCCAACCTCCCACCATTGGCCAACCTCCCACAATTCCTCCCCATCAGCTGGCCTTGATTGGCCCTGATTACTGGCCAGGCTGAGGGACCCCATTCGTGCACCAGGCCTCTAGTGTGCATATAAGGCCTTGGTTAATCTCTTCCCATCCCCCCTTCCCTGTGATTCATTAGTGTGTTCCGCGCTCCCGTGTCTCTGGATCTGTTGTATTTAATTAGACATTAAGCAGCCTGGTGTAGGTAGTGGCTACCATATTGGACAGGATGGGCCTAGGATTCTAGAGCCGAAGAGATGGTTCTGTTTAGGTTGTTGTGTTAACCAAGCTGAGCACATTCTGGACAAATTTTGCACAGGGACTGAAAGGAAGGAATGCCTGTTTGTGCTCAGTTATTAGAAGCTCCCTGCCATGGTTCCAGCTCATTGAAATATCTCTCTCTCTCTCTCTCTCTCTTTCTCTCTCTCTCTCTATTTCTCTCTCTCTATTTCTCTCTCTCTCTCTCTCTCTCACACACACACACACACACACACACACACACACACAGGCCAGACAGTGTGTGGTTTACTGAGCAATGGTTTATTGACCATCACTCTACACAGTACAATGAACGAGGATCCTTCAGAGCACATAGGGCCAGAGGGAGGAGAACAGCACCGAGGTGGACCCCAGTACTGAACTCTGGGTCTCAGATACTGGACCCTCCACTTGACTGAGGCACTTAGACCATTTACACTGTGTAGAGTGATGGTCAGTGACGACCAGGAACCAACCACAGCAGGCTGAGCAGTGTCTTTGTGTGTCTCCAGTCGGGCTCCTGGCCCTGTCTGCCGGGCGTGTGGAATCCTGTCTGAAGAGCCTCAGGCAGCGTCGGGAGCCGCTCCATCTCTCCTCATTTCTTGGCAGGTCCAGAGGGCAGATCCTTAATAGACACATCACCTCAGCTCATTAGGGAGAGCTACGTATTGAGAGAGTGAGGTGCAACAAGGTGTTCGAGATTCCTCCTCCCTCCCAGCTTTCTCCTCTTGATCTGCCGTTGCCAAGTCGGGCCCGTTCCTGAGTCCCTCCAGTCGATCCCTTACTGTTCCGTTCCCCACTGTCACTGCCTAAGGCGGGACCCCTTCAGCTTCTGCCCCCCTGTTCCCCGGCTCTCTGCCTGCCTCTCAGCTGTCCTGGTTACACTCCTCGGTGAAACTTTCTACAACACCCCCCACCCCAGTCATGTCATCCCTGGGCTCCAGGCCTGCAGTGGCCCGCCCACTGCCTTCAGGATGGAGTCCAGGCTCTCTGTGGGGTAACCAAGGCCCCCCACGGTCTGACCTTCTTACCGTTTCAGCTTTATTTCCACTAGTTTGTCTCAGGAGCCTGCTGCTCCCGCCAGGAGGGCCACTCACATGCCACTTACACTCTCCCCCTCCCCCCTACACACACGGCTGACATGACTTCTGCTTTCCTGCAGAACCCACGCCTATACAGTGGTACCTTGAGATACAAGTGCCCTAACATACGAGATTTTTGAGATACGAGCTGTCGAGCGAGCTATTTTTGCTTTGAGATACGAGCAACATTTGAGATAGGAGTAATCTCGAGGATCGGCCGGCTGCACATGACCCACCAGTTTACTGAGACTCGTCTCATAGTTTCCCTCGCCTCAAGGTTACGGAACGAATTAAACTCGTATCTCCAGGTACCACTGTATCTCTCTTTTACTCCGTAGACATCCTATTCCACCTCCCAGGTCAATCTCAGATGCCACGGGCTACATCAAACATGTCAAACCCAAAGGCTAACGTGGGCCAAATAAACGAGGCATGCGGCCCACAGGCTGCGAGTTTGACATGCTTGAGCTACATGAAGTCTTCTCTGCTCTCCCAAGCCAGGACTTTCTCCCAGTCTTCATCGTGGGTGTGCTCTGGAACTTGGCAGTGAGGCAGAGTGGTTAGAATAATACTACAGTGACAGCAGCTAGACCTGAGTCCAAATATTTGTCCTTGCATGTAGCTTTGAGCAACTGACTAAATCTCAGTTCCCCATCTCTAAGCAGGTGGTCATGAAAACTGCCTAAGTTAATTTATGTCATGTGCGCGATACGATGTAAGGATGCTCAGTCAGTGGGAGAAATGGTTATTATTTTATCACTACGCCCTTATTGAGGCCTGAGTGAGGCCTTCCACATACCGGCTCTAGCTCCTTCCCTCATTAGAAAAGCCTGGGTGACGGGGATCACTTGCCTTTTTGGTATTCCCTGGCCCCCAGCTGTCGTTTGCAAATAGCGAGGACGATTTGAGAATAGGAATTGGTTGAGCATCTCCGGAGCCTGAAGGACTGACTGTGTTGGGGTCCTGGGTCCGCCTCTTACTAACTGTGTGATCTCGAGCAAGATTCTTAACCTCCCTGGCCTCAGTTTCCCCTCATTTTAAAGTGGAGAAAATAACGGTGCCTTTTTCATAGATAGTTGCAAGGATTTAATGGGGCATTAACAAGGTGTCTGGGGGGGAGGGGGCTGCCACCTGGGTTAAGCAGCCCATGAGGTAGAACCTTCACCTCCCAGCAATCAGTAAGGATGTTATGAATGAATGACTGCATTGTACCAGCTGCCGTGAGGTTTGGAGGCGGGGGGAGCATCACAGGAATATTCTCATTCACAGTGTTTTGGCGTAAGTTTTTGGCGTAATCATCTCCCTCCTCTTTTCATGCTTTTATCACGTGGCTCTGAACCCGTAGCCTGGTTTTAACTGTTTTCTGGCATGTGGGCCTTTTGGGCAAATGCCTCACAAGCCTCTATGGAAGCTGAGGGGCACACAACAGGTACAGAATTTGGCTGCATTCCTCTCGATGCCCGTGGAGCAGCAGTACTGGCTGGTGGACACAGCGTCGTAAATGACACACAGAGAAAGATGTCTGCAGGGCCACCGAGTGTGATTTTATTTGCCAGTTGACTAAGGACAGAGGCCTTTGAGGCAGCAGAGAACTAGAAACATCAGCAGATGAGCCTATGGAGAGGCTGTTACTAAGAGAGGGGGACCAGGGTGCCCCCTGCAGGATCAGAGCACTTTGCGGACAGCCGGCCCACCTGGCACTGCTCATCTTCCTCGCTGGCCCCGCTCTCTTGGTGGCCACGGAACCCAGGTCAGGCTCCACCTGCAGAGGCACCAGCTGCCCAGCCCCGGTCCCTCCAGGATCCATCGGCCAGGGCTGCGGGGCTTCAGTAGCGGCCCGGCGGGCAGGGCACGCAAGGCACGCAGACGGTGTGGGGCACGCAGACGGTGTGGGGCACACAGACAGTGCGGGGCACACTGGGGGAGGGCGCACAGGGCGGGCACGAGGGAGTGGAGCAGGGGTTAACGGGCAACCTGTGGAGAAAAGGCACACGAAGGGGTTACGGAAGCCGGAGTGGGCAGCAGGGTCTGCCCCCAGTGCCTCCCAAATCACCCCCTGCTCACCCTCTCTCTTTCTCTCTACTTCCCTGGTCCCACCCTTCATCATCTTCATCCCTGTGACCCCAATGGCCTCCTAACTGGTCTCCCAGCCCCAGTCTTGTTTCTTCTCACTACTGTCAACTTGGTGGCCAGAGCGATCTTCCACAAACACAAATCTGGTCATCTCCCTCCCCTGCTTAGGACCCTCAGAGGCTCCCATGTGGACTCAGGACAAAGAGCAACTTCCTTCAACTCAGTTGAGTTTCATCCCCCTATGGTACCATGTACCTCCTTCCAGAGCGATGTGTGATTATTCTAGTATGATCTCTCTCTCACTAGGCCAGTGGTTCTCAACCTTCCTAATGCCGGGACCCTTTAATACAGCTCCTCATGTGGTGGTGACCCCCAACCATAAAATTATTTTCTTTGCTGCTTCCTAACAGTAATTTTGCTACTGTTGTAAATCGTAATGTAAATATCTGTATTTTCTGATGGTCTTAGGCGACCCCTGTGATGGGCTCGATGGACCCCCAGAGGGGTCGCGACCCACAAGTTGAGAACCGCTGCACTAGGCAGTGAGGTGAGCAGCCACAGACGCATGCCCACCTGCATTCCTGGCCTAGAGCAGACTCTTAATAATTGATTAAATGAATTAACCAATTAATAGAGAAGAAACGCATGGCAAAGGGGAAAAGGATGCTCTCAGAGACTGCCAGGTGTTGGCTCAAAACCAGAAACGACACACGGGATGTTGGATGGACACCGAGTAGCCCAGAGACTGGACAGGCAGCCCCAGGACCCCCTCCAGCTGCAAAGGCCAGCACTGTGCTGTCGTTTAATTTGTTGAAATATTTAAAATCAAGAGAATTTCATATTTAAAAGAAACCCAGACTCCCGGTTTCCCTTGTGCAATCAGACGTTCCAGCAATGCTGCCACTCTCCTGCGGTAGAAATGGCCCTGAGGGGTGATGCCACCCTCATTGGACAAGGCCTAGCTCCCCAGTGGTCTACAGTCCTACATGAGCCACGTCACTCAGGTCTGCTAACAGCCTGGTCCTAGGAAAACATTTGACTTTGCAACTCTCGTCTTGGAGGACAAGAGTCTAAATGACAGAGAAGCAAGGCTGAATGGAGAATCCGAAACTGCCCAGAACAGCAATCAGCCCCCAGCTGACCTTTCCTCTTGGCCTCCCACCCCAGATCGTGACATGAAGCTACAGTGGTACCTCGAGATACGAGTTTAATTCGTTCCGTAACCTTGAGGCGTGGGAAACTATGAGACGCTCGAGTCGAGGTAAATTGGTGGGTCGTGTGCAGCACCGATCCACGCGATTACTCGTATCTCAACTGTTGCTCGTATTTCAAAGCAAAAATCGCTCACTCGACGGCTCATATCTCAAAAATCTTGTATGTTAGGGCACTCGTATCTCGAGATACCACTGTACTTACTACCTTCCCGGTGCTGAAAGCATCCCTCCCCCGCCACCACCCCAGGCTGATCTCCAGCTGCCTGTCTGCCTGGCTCTCTAAACAGATGGGAACAACTTGAGAGCAGATGCCTTATCCTCATCCATCTGGGTCTTCCCCTGGCACCTGGCACGCGTGGAAGGTGTTTGTTGACTTGAGATGGAACATGATCTTCAATCGGCCAGGTTTAGGGAGGGTGGTGTCATGAACGCCCGCCTGACTTTCTTCAGATCCTATCAGCTTCCTAATCCCTTCTTAATGACACCGGGGTTCTCCCTCACGAGAAGCTGCGGTTGCTTCCTCTGGCTTCCCCAGCCCTTCCACGCGCCTCCCGGTACAGCCGTGGCTGGGCCTACGTACTTGCAGTCCTCGCTCTCCAGCAGGCCCCGGTACGTGTTGATCTCGCACTCCAGCCGGGCCCGGACGTCCAGCAGCACCTGGTACTCCTGGTTCTGCCGCTCCAGGTCGCAGCGGATCTCGGCCAGCTGCGCCTCCACGCTGGTGATCATGCACTGGATCTGGGCCAGCTGCGAGCTGTAGCGGGCCTCCGTCTCCGTCAGCATGTTCTCCAGGGAGTCCCTCTGAGGAGAGGAGAAGATGGAATGATTATGAGGAACTGATCTGGTTTCCGTGGCCCGACTCAGGAAGAGCCACGTCTCTCTTTGGGGTGGAGAATGACCCCTCTTGACCTAAGTCACTAAGCCCAGAAAGGTCAAGTGACTTGTTCAAGGTTAAGCAGCTAGTAAGTGAGAGACCGGGGTTGAACACAGGTCCCTGTGATCCTAAGTCCCTGTTCCTTCTCCAGCCTCAGTCTGCCTTCAGGCTTTGGGGCTGAGGTCCACCAGGCATCACTACTGGGCACAGTGGTCTTTAACCCTGGCTGCACGTTAGAGTCACCCAGCCCAGGCCCCACCTCTAGGAACTCTTGAGTTCATTCTTCTGGGGAGGAACCTGGGCGTTTGGGTCTTTATATCTTCACAGTGGGGTGGGAAAGCACGGGTTCGGAAGGGCAGGCTGAGCAGAGAGCAGCATTCTTGAGGAGTCATTTTTGACCGCGGCCACCTCATTCCTATCAGATCTGGGACACCCGTCTTATCTCTGAGCTGGATCCTGGGAGAAACCTCCCTCCAAGGAAGGTCAGCTGGGCGAGCAGCCCTGGTAGCTGAATCTGGGCCTCTTCCTCCTCCTCCTCCTCTCCCTCCTCCTCTTCCTCCTCCTTCTCCTCCTTCTGCTCCTCTTTCTCCTCTTCCTTCTCCTCCTGGGATGTCCACACCTACTCTCGGTGCCACCTGGGAGCCAGAGGTGCCCCCACCCCCAGGCGCACTCACCAGGCTGTGCTGGGCCTGCAGCTCGATCTCCAGGGTGTTGACTGTCCGTCTCAGATCAATGATGTCCGACTGGTAGGTCTGTAGCTGCTCAGAGCTGGTGGCCACCTGCTGGTTAAGCTCCTCCATCTGCAAGGTAGGGAGACAGGAGAGGCTGGCAGTGCCTCGGTGGGGACACTGGGGAGGCCGCCCACCGGCGCGAGGCCCACCTGCGTGTTGAACCATTCCTCCACATCCCGGCGGTTGCTCTCCACCACCGTCTCGTACTGACACCGCATCTCCTCCAGCATCCTGTTCAGGTCCACAGGGGGCGCGGCGTCCACCTCGATGTTCAGGCGGTCCCCCAGCTGGCATCGGAGGGTGCCAACTTCCTGAAAAGGAGCAAGAGCCCCAGGCCAGGGTGAGGTTGTGGGATTCGGGGCTCATTTCCCCAGGCGATGTACAAAGACAGAACAAGAGGTGCTAAAGATCTCTACATTGAAAGGACCCCCACACACACACCCCTCGAGGACTGTCATCTGCTCTGTAGTCTCCTGATGGTCTTCTGGCTCCAACCATATGCCCTCGTGATGGGGGAAGCACTCCAGCGAAACACCTCCCTTCACACATGAGCATCAGCGTTCATTTCATGCGTTTAAGCTAAGATGGGAGCCCGTGCGCCTGCCTCCCCGGCCACCCTTCCCGCGTGCCTATCTGGGAAGCACAAGCCTGGCTTCCCTTGGTTCAAGGCCAAGTTAGAGCAGGCGCCTCCGCAGGCGGGGCTGCCAAGGAGAGAAAGTTGTCACGGAAGCTCGGGAGTGCCATAGCGCCTCATTAGTGGCTCCTCAGATCAGGAGGGCCCCGTTCCCTGATGAGGTGGGATGAGTCAGGCACCTTCGGGCACTTGGCAGATGCGTGGTGATGGGTTGTTACGTTACCCTTCAGCCTAAGGAAACCCAGCCAGGATTCAGAGACACTCGTTCCTTCCAGTGCCAAGTCAAGAGGTTGAGAGTCAACACGGGGAAGGAGGAGGGAAAAACGCCAGAGCTCAGTGGGCGTAGAGCACGCAGGCGCCCGAGGGGGAGGGGATTCCCACCAGGCCCCGCAGGAGCGGAGGGAGAGCCAGAAAGGGCTGACCTGAGGCTCACGGATTACGTCCATTAGATGCAAACAGAAGAGAGGAAGGAAGAGGAGGAGGGGGACGGAAGGAAGGAAACCGCTGCAGTTCAACTACCCCCCTGAGAAGACATGGGGGCCCCCCAGCAGTCCAGCCTGGCAGAGAAGAGCAGGTGTGGGTTCCAGAACACAATCCCCATGGTTCCGGTGCACCAACACCCCCCCTCCCCTCCCCCTGGAACTTGGCTTTTGGGAGAAAAACAAATGCAATGGAAAGGCACCTGTCGCCGAAACCGGTTTGGCTCAGGGGATAGAGTGTCGGCCCGGACACTGAAAAGTCCCAGGTTCGATTCCGGTCAAGGGCATATATCTTGGTTGCGGGCACATCCCAGTAGAAAGGGCGTGCAGGAGGCAGCTGATCGATGTCTCTCTCTCATCGATGTTTCTAACTATCCCTCTCCCTTCCTCTCTGTAAAAATCAGTAAAATATATTTTAAAAAAAGAAAAAGAAAAAGAAAGGCACCTGGCAGTCACACAAGTCCAAGGAATGCGGAGAAGATGGCTAGCGCTCTGAGCACCGACCGAGGGACAGGCGTCTCAAGTCCCAGACTCACTGACTTCTCAAAGCAAGCCTGTCTGATAGTGTTGCTCCCGCATCTAGAGAAGGAGGCTCAGGAAGGCCAAAGACATTGGGCAAAGCCACAGAAGCAATACGTGGCCGGCCTGGGAATGCCCACCACGTCCCTCTGACCCAAAGCCCCACGTACTCCCCACGCTCTGCGTCTGCCTGACGGCGGGCTCACCTCCTCGTGGTTCCTCTTGAGGCAGAGCAGCTCCTCCTTCAGCGACTCCACCTGCGCCTCCAGGTTGGCCTTGCACAGGGTCAGCTCGTCCAGGATCCTGCGCAGCCCGTTGGTGTCGGCCTCCACCAGCTGCCGCAGGCCCAGCTCCGTCTCGTACCTGCACAAGGACGGGGTCAGCAGGGAGGGATGGATACAGGGAGTCCTTGAACGGCCGGCACTTTTCCAGCTCTCCATGGAGTTCATGGAAAGCTGCCCCCCGCCGGGCATGTGCAGGGGGGAGAGGGCGCCCCTCCCCGGGCCAAACTCACTTGGTCCGGAAGTCGTCGGCAGCCAGCTTGGCATTATCGATGTGCACCACCATCCTGGCGTTGTCTGCCTTGGTGCACAGAACCTGGGGGCCGAAGCGCACAGAGGGGGTCAGACCAGGATTAGTCATTTGAGGAAAAGCCATCACTACAGAAGCCCCCTCCTCCCTGGAACTCTGGGGGGCACTTAGTGAAATGCTCATCCGTAGAGACATGAGATTTATTTCTTAAGCATCTGGGTTTGCATGAATCCAAATACAGTGGTACCTCGAGATACGAGTTTAATTCGTTCCGTAACCTTGAGGCGTGGGAAACTATGAGACGCTCGAGTCGAGGTAAACTGGTGGGTCATGTGCAGCCGGCCAATCCGAGCGATTACTCCTATCTCAAATGTTGCTCGTATTTCAAAGCAAAAATCGCTCACTCGACGGCTCGTATCTCAAATATCTCGTATGTTAGGGCACTCGTATCTCAAGGTACCACTGTACTCCATTTTGGATACAATGAGCGGTACAGAAGGAAAGGCTCTCATTAAGTCTGGAATCATCATGTGACAGTTAGAAGGGTCCTTCATCAGCACTAACATTTACTGAAGCCTTCCTCCTTCTCTCCCTGCCCTTCCTTTCTCCCTCCCACCACCCCTAACCCCCCTCCCCCCGCCCTGTTCCAGGGGCTGTGCTAAGCCCTTGACCTGCATCAGCTCATGGAATCCTCCTGACAGCTCCATTAGGTAAGGGCCATTCTACAGATGGGAAAACAGAGGCCCATGACCTCCTAAAGTCATGCAATGAAGACTATATCCCAGACCCCTTGCCACATTAAGGGCCCTGGCTGAGTGCTCCAATTATGAGCTAATTCCCTGCCCCGGGGAAGCCTCTTTTCCCTGAGCACAGCTGAGTAAAAGATGAGATTCAAATCTAGCAGGCCCGCCGTTCCGGTGGCCTTCCCAGTGAGACTGTCCACCGCTCGCCCTCACCTTCTGCTGGAGCTCCTCAATGGTCCTGAAATACGACTGGTAGTCAGGACACATGGTGGGCACCTGCGACTGGCAGGCCTCTTGGATCTTGCTCTCCAGCTCCGCGTTCTCCCGCTCCAGCTGCCGCACCTTCTCCAGGTAGTTGGCCAGCCGGTCGTTCAGGAACTGCATGGTCTCCTTCTCGCTGCCGTTGAAGGTCCCTTCGCAGAACCAGCTGCAGGTGCCCATGGCGCTGGAGATGCCCGCGGTGGGCCGGCAGCCACTGGGTCGGCAGGAGCCAGAGAGGTAGGTCTTGGAGAGGCAGCTGGCCGGCCGGTGGGTGGTGGGCATGCAGACGGAAGGCACGCAAGGCATGGGCTGGCAGACATAGCCCAGGCACAGCTCGGGCCGGCAGCTCATGCTGCTGGAGCAGACGGAGGACTGGGGGCAGGTGGATGTCGTATTGGGGAGGCCCCTTCTCTCGGCTGCAGCTACCTGGATCGCCAACACCTCCAGACCCCGTCCCTCAGGGGCCTTTTATCCCCTTGGAGTGAGGGGGCTCGCCCCAGAAAGCGATGCTGATGTGTACACGCGGCCTCAGAGGAAGCTGCTCATTAATTTGTAATTTGGTTTCCAATAAGCAGTTCCTTGTCTCATAAAAGAGGCCAAGCTTGTCATTTGGCTCAAGCAGGGCTCCTGTCATTGATCACCAGGGGAGAGTTTCCGGACACATCTTCAAAGCATCGACTCCATGCGGGGCCCTCATTACCCGGGCGGAGTCTCCAGGAGACCCTGGCGGCCTGGCCCACTGCGCCCCCGCCTGCTCCAGCCCTGAGAAAGGCACCTTCCATGGGCCGGCGGGCGCTCCTTTTAATGAGAGCATTCCCTGTGGGAAGAGGTGAAGGAGGAAGTGTGTGGGTGACAGAAGCCGCATCGATACTGACAGCAGTAGAAATCCAGGGAGGTCGGAAGAGAGCTTCTGAGGCTTTGGAGCACGGATCGTCTTCCTCCCCGGGGGAAGATAAAAATATCTGGGGCAAGAGAACAAACTCAATCCGAAAGCCTTAAGAGTCAGGGACAGCCTTTCAGCTGGACACTGTTGAGAAAGATGAAGGAACGCCACTCTTGGAAATAACCTTCACTGTCATGGACATCTCCATGAGGCGGATGCTCTATCCTGATCGTCTCTGGATTCACCCTTTCATTGCTCACTGCCCCACACACAGAATTGTCAAGTCGATTCTTTTTTTTTTTTAAATATACAGTGGTACCTCGAGATGGGAGTTTAATTTGTTCCGTAACCTTGAGGCGTGGGAAACTATGAGACGCTCAAGTCGTGGTAAACTGGTGGGTCGTGTGCAGCCAGCCGATCCTCGCAATTACTCCTATCTCAAATGTTGCTCATATTTCAAAGCAAAAATCGCTAGCTCGACAACTCGTGTCTCAAAAATCTCATATGTTAGGGCACTCGTATCTCGAGGTACCACTGTATTTTATTGATTTATTACAGAGGAAGGAAGAGGGATAGAGAGTTAGAAACATCGATGGGAGAGAAACATCGATCAGCTGCCTCTTACATACTTCCTCCTGGGGATGTGCCTGCAACCAAGGTTCGTGCCCTTGACTGGAATTGAACCTGGGACCCTTGAGTCCGCAGGCTGACGCTCTATCCACTGAGCCAAACCGGTGAGGGCTCAAGTTCTATTCTTGTTCGCTGAGATGGAGGTGGCCAGGCTGGCCCCGGCTCTGCTCTCACTTTCTGCCATGGTGGACAGGGAGGGCACCCATCAGGGCCTCAGAGACAGAGGCAGTGGCATCAGCTCCCTTGAGAAGTGACACCTGGCAGCACTGGGATGAGCTACGCCAGGAGATGGGGAGCAGGTATCTCTGCAATCATAGGAGCCCCGGACATTCCTTAAGAAAGCAATAGGTGAGACCCGTGGTTTCAGTCCTTCAGCAATACCCATCAGCTCTAACACATCATGTTTAATGTGTGTGTGTTATATAGCCACTTCTTATTTCTTCATCTTCTCAACATAATATTGGAGTATAAGCACTTGTCATATTTTTCACATATTTCTAGAAGTATTGGTGAAGAGGCAAGGAAGAAAAAAACCCACCTAGCTCTATTCCCAGAATTCATTGCGTAAGAAAAGTCCGAGATAGAGATGGTTACCTTCTAATTTGCTATGTGACCTTGGGAAAGTCACGTTACCTCTCTGGGCCTCTGTTTCCTCATGCAAATTGAAAAGGTTAGGTTAGCCCAACCACGTGGCTCAGTGGTTGAGCATCAACCTATGAACCAGAAGGTCACAGTTCGATTTCTGGTCAGGACACTCCATTCCCAGTGTGGGGTGTGCAGGAGGCAGCCAAACAATGACTCTCTCTCATCATTGATGTTCTTATCTCTCTCTCCCTCTCCCCCTTCCTCTCTAAAATTAGTACAAATCTATTTTTTTAAAAAGTACACCATGAGGATCAAACAGTACTAAGGTCTACATCAGAGGCGCTCTGAGCCCCCTGAACTCCCTGGGGCCTTGCCAGCAGGGCTCTCAGCCCTGGCTGCTCCCTAGAATCACGTGCAAAGCTTTTATAGACCCCAATACCCGGCTTTGTTCCAGACCCACGAAGTCAGGATTTCAGGATTTCAGACCTGGCATCCACATGTTTTAAAGGCATCAGCCTTGGCCAAGGCCGAGGACCTCTGGCCCAGTGGAAACAACTTTACAATTGAAAATCACAAGCTAATAAAGTAGATAGTAATGCTCTCTGCACAGGGCTGCACAGGATCTGGTGCACTCTATCTTTTTTTTTTTTAAATATAGTTTATTGAGTTTTTACAGAGAGGAAGGGAGAGGGATAGAGAGTTAGAAACATCGATGAGAGAGAGACATCGATCAGCTGCCTCCTGCACATCTCCTACTGGGGATGTGCCTGCAACCAAGGAACGTGCCCTTGACCAGAATCGAACCTGGGACCTTTCACTCCGAAGGCCGACAATCTATCCACTGAGCCAAATTGGTTTCGGCATGGTGCACTCTATCTTGGAGGTAGTTAGGACCTTTGAGTCTGCAGGCCAATACTCTATCCACTGAGCCAAACCGGTTTCACCATGGTGCACTCCATCTTGGAGGGAGTTAGGGTAGGTGTGGAAGAGGCTTGTACCACAAAGAATGAAGTAAGAGTGTGGCTTGTATGAAACGGTTAACCTGGACTATGTGCTCAAGGGAGAATGCGTGTACCACTTGCTGACTGTGGATTCTCCCACTGACTTTGCCCTGAGTCAGAATTAGCTAATAAGTCATCTACCTACTTACCCACTATGGTTAGCCTGGTTTGCTCTGGGCACTGCTGCTTGGAAGGAAACCTCAGAAGTGAAACCATGGGCAGGAAAAAGGTGGATGCCCACATTCAGAGCAACCCAGGCATCCAGCTAGAATAGAGTCCACAATAATTACCGGCCAGTTTTCAAATGCTCAGCATGGCCTTAGGGACCTTCAGGCACAGTCAATGTCATGTTCTCTTTTATTGATAATGAAACTGAGACCTACACCCGAGAAAGCTCCCACAGGCAGTAGGAGGGGCCAGGATTTGAACTCGGGTTAGTCTGGCTTGTGTTTGGAGCCCATATTCATCATTCTTGCCAGGGGTCTTATCCAGCATCTAGAAGGATTCAGGAATCTGGAGAAGGGTTCCGGTAAATTAATAAAGAGTCCAGAGACAAAACATAATTTTGGAAGACATTTTGGGGAGCCAGAGGAGACTTAGCTAAAGAAACCAAGTCCTCCCTGTCTCAGGACCCCTTGCTCTTTATTAACACAAATTGTTCTAAGGCAAGGTAGATATACACATCAAAGGCCGAGGTTTAGTATACAGAGGCATTGTTGGATTGGGAGAAAATGCCTATGGCTATTGAGGTGTTTGGCCAGCAGGAGGCAGTAACATGTAGATTGAAATTGCCTTCAGCTGTCTAGCAGCACTCACGATGGAAAACAGATGGGGAAATGCCTTCAGCCATTCTAGATGATTCAGCTCTGCTGACATGCTAAAATTAGCTTCCGGCAATTCTAACGCCATGGCCCTCTGTCACTGGCCTCCTCCTACTGCTGAACTAGGCAGGAAAAGAGAGAGAGAGTGGGCTCCTTCCTGTCCCATCCCAAGGCCGCCCTCCGATGAGAGTCAATCCTGTCCTTGGCACCTAACACACCGCCTGGCCCAGGAAGATGTTCAGCAAGGGTTTGTTGAATGAACTGAGTGATCCTGAGACCATCATCCTCTTTGGGTGGCTGAGCCCTCACCTAACCCAGCCAAGGGGTTCCAAGAATCCCAGAGCTGAAGGGGTACAGAATGCCAAGAGTGAGGGGGCTGGGAGAACCAAATCCCCAGACCCGCCTTTCCAGGGGATTGAAAAGAGGATGATTCTAAAATTGAATCAGGGTGAGCTCAGCACCCGTAAGAGTTGTGTGCAGGAGGCCGAGGGGAGGGGGGAAGGAGGGAGAAGGGTCCTCAGCGTTACCTTAGCATCTTCCCCAATCTTCCCCAATCTGTTTTCCATCTTGAGTGTTGCTATAACTCTCTTACCATCACTGAAGCTACTCAGCATGTGCTCTTGGCACCTTATAAAGAGCACATGGCCATCTGGAGCCCACCCACCTTCCTTCCCATCTCAGTAGGCTTTGCCTTCATCCTTCTCCACTGGTCATTGGCATTTATGGAACTTGAAGCCTGCCTGGTCTCCTGGGAGAGAACATTCTTGGCCCGACTGAGAGCTTTTGGGTCGAAATGCTGGGAGCTCCTACTTTCCTGTTGAAGTGCTTTGGTACCTATGGTGGGCCTTATCAGACGTCAAGGGCACACAAGAACATAATGAGCCTCGTAAGGACTAGAATCTCTGAATTGTGGGTGGGAATCCCAGTGGCTGTCTCACTCTTAGATCTCGTGCTTTGGATGGAGGGTGGGTTTTCAGGGGGGTTGCTGAACGGGAGAGGGGGTCCTGTGTGAAAAGGTGCAGTGGAAGAGGGGGTTGATTGAAGCACACTCCTAGAAGACCCTGGTGTGGGGACTTCATACAACTGCCCTTAGGAGGACCACAGACATGAGCTAATGAAGTGGCCTGAGATGCTTCGCATTGCACTGGCCCCAGATGTATTCTCCTCTTCTGGGATCCCAGGGTGACTGTGTGTACTGAATAGTGAGAAGGTTCTGGTAACCTCTGCCACCACACTGGACTCTTAGAAAAAGGTCTTCCTCAGGAAAGCTGAACAATAAGCCCCACTGTAGACCTCTACCCACCCCAAAAAGGAGCACCGGGACCCGGTCATCCCCAACATCGTGGTCAAGCACCCCCCATTCATCTGCCCAAGAGTCACCCCATTTCACACAGCAGAGACACAAACCAATAATCCAGACTGGGGCTACATAGGCATCGAGAGCCAGAGCAAATGCACTTTATTGTTCTGAATCCCTCTGTTGCATTTCAGAACCCACCAGAACAGCACGCAGGAGGAAATGCTGACACAGGAGGCAGCCTGAGAGCAGAGACCCAGGCCCCCATTGAAATGACGAGGAGTTGCGGCTTTCAGGAGCGGCCAGCCCTAGTGGCAGGCTCTGAGGAACTCTATGGCAGGTATTTGCGGTGAGGACTCTAAGGACCAGACCCTGGGCTCTGCATGAGAAGGGATTGGGGCTTTAGGGATAAGGTTAACTGGAGGTCAACCCCAAGTCCTGGAGACAGTGACCTTGGCCTTCTGGGCCCAGGCACTCTCAGAACCGGCCTCCTGGGAAGGGCACACAAATGGGGTGGGGGCTGCAGGTCGTGCGGGCTGCACCAGGACCACAGGAGGCCATGGGAAGACAGGGGAGGCATGGCTTGGAGGACGAGGGTTCCGGGGCGCACGGGTTACAGGGCAGCCTAGGAGAAAGAAAAAGATCAGATTTGTATGATTTTCCCATTGCTGTTTTCCATAACTCAGAGTAACCCTGAAAATCACCCAGACCTGCCCCATTGTCTGGCCAAGAGGGGAACAGAGGCCAGGGGAAGAAAGAGATTTGCCCAGGTCACGTGATGA
Organism: Lasiurus borealis; assembly: GCA_004026805.1. Classification (NCBI taxonomy): domain Eukaryota; kingdom Metazoa; phylum Chordata; class Mammalia; order Chiroptera; family Vespertilionidae; genus Lasiurus; species Lasiurus borealis. The sequence goes on from PVJN01013712.1 coordinate 23,390, forward strand.
ATTTGTCACAAGACCAGAAGGAAACCCAGGCTCCTGGGCTGGGCTCTTCCCGGCCACCATGCTGTCTCCCCCGAACTGTGCAGACTGCGTTCAGAAGATGAGAGAGAGCGCAGGGGAACTCACTTGCAGTCCTCGCTCTCCAGCAGGCCCCGGTATGTGTTGATCTCGCCCTCCAGCCGGGCCCGGACGTCCAGCAGCACCTGGTACTCCTGGTTCTGCCGCTCCAGGTCGCCCCTGATCTCGCCCAGCTGGGCCTCCACGTTGCCGATCAGGCACTGCATCTGGGCCAGCTGCGAGCTGTAGCGGGCCTCCGTCTCAGCCAGGGTGGATTCCAAAGCATCTCTCTGAGGACAAGGGTTGTGCGGGGAGGAGGAAGCTTAGAGATCAGAGGAGGAGCAAGGAAGAGGCACCTAATCCATCTGGGTCTCGCGGAGGCTTGGAATGCAAGAACAGAAGCTCGGAGAATCACTTGGAACCAGGATGAACCATACCCAGACATCTCCCTGGAGATAAGCCAATTAGCATCTCTAGCCAACTTGGTCTAAAATTACCTAAAAATGATATCTCTGGCCCTCGTCGGTTTGGCTCAGTGGATAGAGCGTCAGCCTGTAGACCAATGGGTCCCAGGTTTGATTCCGGTCAAGGACACGGACCTCGGTTGCAGGCTCCTCCCTGGCTTAAGCCCTGGTCAGGGCTCATGCAGGAGGCAACCAATTGACCTGTTTTTTTCGCATCGTGATGTTTCTCTGTCTTTCCCTCTCTCTTCCACCCTCCCTAAAAATCACCGGGAAAATACCCTCACGTGAGGATTAACAAGAAAAACAAACAAATAAAAAAAAATGACGTCTCTGAGTAACTGATAATTGCTCAGAAAGAATCTGCTTCCACAAACAGAGGCGCTGCTGTCTGAACATGTCAGTTGCCACAGCCTCCTCTTCCACCGCTGGGGCAATGTGAATGGGGACTGGGCTCTCCTTCCCTCTTCCCTGCATTGAGAATTTCTGATGCTTAAGAACGTGGCCATGAGCCTATGTGGTCAGAGCATGGAAACCGGGGGGCTCGTGGGCAGCGAGGCTTGGCCCCCAGCAGCCTCAGGACTCACCATGCTCTGCTGGGCCTGCAGCTCTATCTCCAGGGCGTTGACCGTGCGTCTCAGCTCGATGATCTCCGCCTGGCAGGTCTGCAGCTGCTCCGAGCTGGACACCACCTGCTGGTTCAGCTCCTCGGTCTGAAACACACACACCCGGGACCTGGTCAGGATCACTGGGGACACAGCTCCTGAGGTCCACAGAGGCCACTGAGAATCGTGAGCTGAGAAGGACCTTCAGCTCAAACTATTCATTGCAGAGGACGTGGTTGCTCAGACCACAGCCACCTGCCCAAGGTGCATGTGGAAGTCAAAGCAGAGCTGGGACTCAAACTCAGGGTTCTTGATGGGAAGCCCCCGGGTCACTCCTGTGTGGCCCACGGCATGTCTCTGTGGCAGGCTGTTTCCCGGACGTACCTGGGTGTTGAACCAGTCTTCGGCATCCCGGCGGTTGTTCTCCACCAGGGTCTCGTACTGGCACCTCATCTCATCCAGAACACGATTCAGGTCCACGGGTGGGGCAGCGTCCACCTCAACGTTCAGTCGGTCACCAAGCTGGCAGCGCAGTGAGTTTACTTCCTGTGGCATAGACCAAGGTCAGCACTAACTTCCCCACTGGCTGCCCCATCGCCCTCCCCACCACTGCACCTGCTCCTCATGCTCACCTACTCCCCATGTTCACCTGCTCCCCTTTGCTTACCTACTCCCATGCTCACCTATTCCCCATGCTCACCTACTCCCCATGTTCACCTACTCCCCATGCTCACCTACTACCCTATGCTCACCTACTCCCCTTTGCTCACCTACTCCCCATGTTTACCTGCTCACCTACTCCCCTATGCTCACCTACTCCCCATGTTCACCTTTGCTTACCTACTCCCCATGCTCACCTACTCCCCATGCTCACCTACTCCCCATGTTTACCTACTCCCCTTTGCTTACCTACTCCCCATGCTCATCTCCTGCCCTTGCTCACCTGTCCCCATGCTCCCTGCTCCCCATGCTCATCTCCCTATGTTCACCTGCTCCCCCAGGCTTACCTCCCCATACTCACCTCCTCGTGGTTCTTCTTGAGGCAGAGCAGCTCCTCCTTCAGGGACTCCACCTGGGCCTCCAGGTCGGCCTTGCACAGGGTCAGATCATCCAGGATCCTGCGCAGGCCGTTCATGTCCGACTCCACCAGCTGCCTCATGGACACCTCCATCTCATACCTGGCAGGCACGTAACAGGGCACCTGAAGCTGCTGCATTTCTGTTTGCAATCTAAGTCACATTCTACCCCAGACTGGCCCGGTGCTGTGTGTCCACCTTAATGCCTCGGTGACTTAGTCCAGCCAAAACCCCGAGTCTGGGCCTCACCAATGTCCAGTATGGCCCGCCCCCACCCAAGGGACAAGCAGGACACTCACTTGGTCCTGAAGTCATCCGCGGCCAGCTTGGCATTGTCGATCTGCACCACCAACCGGGCGTTCTCTGCCTTGGTACACAGCGTCTGGAGGTGGGAGGGGGGGAAGTTACTTCAGTAAAAGAAAGGACATTCTGCTGGCCGGAGCACCCCAAAGCTGGCAGGAGCCGCTTTTGGGGAAAGGACAGCACCTATCCCTGGACTCCTGGCAGCTGAGGCTCCATGAAGGCTTATGGGCACGCTACATGCATCAGGCAGGGAACCGTTAGGCCAATTCCAATGCCGTCATCTGCGACCTGTCACCCAGAATAGAGGGGAGGCGTGGAGATGCTGCAGGAAAGATCGGCATGGTGGCTCAGGGCATATTATTACCAAGGGCACCCTCTGATTTTTGGTCGTAAAAGTTCCTTCTCAGAAGCCAGCCGATGTTCAGGGGATGTGGGCTGGGGGAAAGGAAACTTCTCACAGGAAACCTGCCCTATACCAACACATCAAACTCAATCCCCTTACCTTAGGGAGAAGGAGGAAGAGGAAAAGGAGGAAGAGGAGAAGGAGGAGGAGGAGGAGAAGCAGGAGGAGGAGGAGGAGGAGGAAGAAGAAAGAGGAGGAAAAGGAGGAGGAGAAAAAGAGTTGGTCTATGATATCAAAGGTCATACAAGCATCTAATTCATAAAGCCATGTTCAAGCTCTGGCTCCACTAACTGCCAGCGGGACCGCTTAGAATAAGTCACTTAACCAGCCTGAGTCTCAGTGTTCTCACCTGTTAAATGGGCTGGTGATACCTCCTTCCTAAGATTACCGGGAGGAGCAAGTGAGGCCACAGTGTGGACGTGCTCTGTGACCTCTGAAGTGCCCTAGGGCCGTGGTCGGCAAACTCATTAGTCAACAGAGCGGCAAATCGCGGCTCGCGAGCCGCCGTTTGCCGACCACTGCCCTAGGGGAACAGATGTTCTGGCTTTCAGTCTAGTACTGGTGGCACCAGCCCCCTGAGCCGCCGACGCCACTCTACGCGCCTCACCTTCTTCTGCAGCTCCTCAATGGTCCGGAAGTGGGACTGGTAGTCGGGGCACAGGTAGGGCACCTGCTGCTCGCACCACTCGCGGATGCGGCTCTCCAGGCTGGCGTTCTCCTGCTCCAGCTGCCGCACCTTCTCCAGGTAGCTGGCCAGGCGGTCGTTCAGGAACTGCATGGTCTCCTTCTCGCTGCCCGTGAGGATGCCCTCCCCGAACCAGCCGCCGCCCACGCTGTGGCTGGCGGCAAAGCCTCCGGACGGGAGGTAGAGGGCAGGGAGGCAGCTGGCGGCCCTGCAGCTGCTCCTGCCCGGCCCCCCGGCCGAGCAGGAGGAGAAACTCCGGGCCCCCCCTCGGGAGAGACCGGGGAGCTTGCAGGAGCCGCCGGAGTACATGGCGGACACGCGGGGCGAGGCCTTGAGAGACGCCGAGGAGAAGCTGGGCTTGAGGCATTTGGAAGCCATGGTCCCCGCAGCACCACCACCGGGATGCGGGCGACAGAGCTTCCAGGATGGACACCCCCCGATGCGGAGACGCAGCTCCTCGCCCCGGGTTTATATCTCAGGCCCCCCGTGGGCGTCGGCCTTTCCCAAGTGTCTCCTCCTCGTAAAGTTAATACCACTTTCTAGCAGCACCCCCTCATTAGCCTGCTCTTTAGCTTCCTGTGAACATCTCTCTCGGGGCCTCGTAAAACAAGGAGCCCCGTGCTGCTGGCAAGACCCAGGCTCCGTCAGTTCTTCAAAGGCGCCTGGCATCAGAGGCCAGACCTCAGCCTCCTGGGCACGGGGTGTGGGAGTCCAGCCGGCCGCTGTCTTGACTTTCTCCAGCATTGTCTTCTTTTATGGGCCAAGGGAGCCGGGCAGGCCTCTGGCTTGGCTCCTGGGCATTGGAGAGGCAAGTCTGGTTGTTGCAAGAAGGCCTGGCCTCCGGCCCAAGGAGACACAGAAGGTTCTAGAACAAACAGCTCAGGCAATAGGACTACGGTAACCAACTACTGTATTGCTGTTTCCCCAGGATCGTTCTGGTTTTAGTGCTGGAAGTCTCCGGTCCCTGGGGACCCCTCCGTCTTGGGCCAAAGGGGTCAGTTGGTCCCCTGGACACAGCAGAGCCCCAGCGAGCACATCCCCACTCCCTCCCTTGCCAGGAAGTCCGTTCTGGCTGTGCAGCCTCGGCTCCAGCCAAGATGACTGGAGGTTGGCTAACTGGGCGCCTGCCCGCCTGGGTGCTGGGCCAGGCCGAGTGGTCCTGCCTCACAGGCCTCCTCCAAAAGCTCAATGGCTTTTGGCATTTGATCTCTGCTCCAGGAGCGGGCTGGGTGGATGCCCAAAAGCTGGACAAGAGTGGTTGTTTGCCCAGAAAATGCAGTGTGCCAAGCAAGTGGGACCTGGAAGAGGGGCTGGGAGCTGAGCAAGAGGGCAGGTGTTGGGGGGGAGGGGCCTCATCAGGGAGGCCGATGGGACTTGCTTTCTGTTCTGCCCTCGGTCTGGGTCCTGCTTACTGTTCTTGGGGTCCCATGAGGAGGATGAGCGAGGGGTGAGGACCAGCAGGGCGCTGGGCGCTTTCCCGGGCGGGTCTCGCCAAATCCTCATGGTGCCCTTTGAGCTGAGTTTGTTATGCTTCTCTCAAAGCTGAGGAAACCAAGACCCAGGGGCGATGGGAGCTGGCAAAAGTGGCACCTGCTCATGACGGGCAGAAGCCAGATGCCAACCGGAGTCTGGCCTGGCCCTCTCTCCACCACACAGCTCCGAAATCCGGTCCTGGATGGCCCGCTGTAGCCCGCTCTGTGGAGAAAGCAAAGGACAGAATAGGGTGGACTCCACAAGAGGACGGCCACCAGCCTCTGGTGTCCCAGGAGATGCAGCTCAGCATCGTGGCTCCCTGTGAACTCTGGGGGTTCGAATCCCAGCCCTGCCACGTGCCAACTGTTTCTTCTCCTCTCTATGTCCTCCCCTGCAAACCGGGAAGAAGAAAGACCTGCTTCCTAGGGCTGCTCTGAGGATAACATCAGTGTGAAGCTTCTAGAACAGCACCTACTCATGGTTCATGCTCAGTAAGGGCAGCCGCTGACTGCTCGTCCCCATGCTGGTGGAGTCTTGTTGAAGTCACACCTCATTAGCACACAGCTGTCACTAGGGAGCGAGGATGGTCTCTGAGCACACAGGCCACCATCCCACGGGCCAGGTGCCTCCGATACAGAGCTTCCATGAGTCACCAGGCCCTTCCCACACCTGGGGGCCTGGTGTGACCGGCACCCACCCAGCTCCAGCCCAGGCCCCCATTGGCTGCCTCAGCCTCTCCCTCCCTGGAAATCCATGCCCCGGTGCAAGGACGCACCTGAGCTGAGAACCTGGCTGCACCTGCTTGCGTGTTTGTGATTCCCACCCCGGTGAGTACAGGGCTCCACCCAAGGCCTGCTAAGCCGCAGCCTCCCGGAGCTACCCAGGAGCCCAGAGAAGCTACCGCAGTGGAGGCCAGCAAGCCACACGCTGTTTGTACAGCCCTGAGGGTCACATGGGTTCCCAGGCAGGGCTCCACACCTGTGCTACCTGGAAGGGGGTTCTCTCGCCCATATAGTCCTCGTCAGACAAGCTAGTAGCATCGGCCATCATTCATTGAACGCTGAGCACCTGCCGAGCTCTCTCCGGGCATTCTCTCATTCACTCCTCACAACAACCCCATGGGATCGGCATCGCCAATATCCCCATTTAATAGATGAATAAACTGAGGCTGGGCTGCCCCCTGCTCCAGCCCGGTTGTACTCTTCCAGCTGCAAACACTCATGGCAGTAATTAGTGGTTGACCTGTTGGCCCTCCATTCAATGATAGCCTCAAATTGCCTGGTGTTTCAGCCCTATTTTCTTAGGGAGACTGTACATTCTTGGGGGGCAAGGAATGACCTGGTACTTCTTTTGAAACCTCTGTAGTGTCAAGCACAGTGCTAGGCTTCTAGATGTCTCAACATACACGAATGAATGCTTTGTCCATGGTGGATTGTGCTAAGCAAGGAAGCAAAGAAAGGATTTTGAGAGGAAGGGAGCATAGAAAAGGAGGGACTGAAGAAAGAAGGAGAGGAAAGTGGGTAGAGAACTGAGAGAGAAAGATACAGTACTTCCAAATTTAGTCTTATCATCCTTACTCTTACAGATGAGGAAACCGAGACTTAGCGATAAAAGATTAGGCATCTCCATGCAGGTGAGCAGCACCTGCTCCGACCAACCAGCCCCTTTGGCCGAGAGCAAAGTGTTCTCTGGGCCAAAAGCCATTCTGCCCAAAGGGAGACAGGACCGTAAGCCAATTCACTGTCGCGCCCATGTCCGGTCCGCAGTGTTGAGCTCTGGTGTGCGCACTGCTTAGTGATTTAAACTGGAACATTCAGTTGAAGGTGGATGTGAGGGTGGGAGTAGGAAGGGGCTCCTTAACCAACACAGACTCTAAACAATTTAATAAAAAGCTAGATAAGCGTCCATGACACCCAGCTGTCTGAGTGCGTGGCCTGAGGCTGTGGATTCCCTCTGCCGACTGCAGAGAGCGCTTACAAAGGGGACGCACTGCATGCTGGGAGGAGCTGACAGTGCGATTGTCAGGTCACAAGCCTGATTGTGTGGTCTGTCTGTCTGCTCTGACACAATAGCCAGGCAGCTGGAGCCATAGACGGAAGAGAAGGTCCAGTCCCATCGCTGGCTGTTCCTCATGTACCAGCCAACAGGGGTGGTGTGCTCTGCATGCCCCCTGCCCACCGCTCATCCCCTGAGCCTCAGCGTGAGCCAGGAAGGGGAACCCACAGGCCCCAGAGCGGGAGTGCGAAGCCCAGAGAGCACAGGGCAGGAGAGAGTGAGACCACATGGAAGGTTCTTCCATGATGCTCCTGACCAAGGCCAAGCAGGGACCCTGAGGCCAAGGCCTGTGGGCTCACTGTGGAGCTCTGAGGGTGCTGCTGACCATCAGTGAGCCCCCACCAGCGTCCCGCCGTGTAACCCAGCAAAGACCTGGGCCCACCTCAGGGAGGGGGGCAGGAGATTTCCACTCTCCATCCTCAGCTCAGGGGCCTCCATTTAACACTAAGGCTCACTGCTACCACTTCCTGGGGGCTGCACACACTGAGCCTCCTGCAGCCCCATTTCACAGACGCACCAGCCAACACTAGAGAGGTCACAGGACGGGGCCGGGTGCCCCTTCCCTAAGGTCCTAGAGGTATTCGCTGCACCTCTGCTCGAGCAGCACATTCCTGGGGACATCCGTCAAGGCCACGTCTTTCCCACGGAGGTCTTGGGCTCCAGGAAGAGCTCAGAGGCAGAAAGAAAGAGGGAGAGACAGACACAGAGACAGACTCGGAGACAGACTGCGTGCTGGGAAGAGCACTGGAGCTGGAATCTGAAGAGCTAAGCCCTGGCGGGTCCCTCTCACCACCGTGCGGCCTGGGACAAGTCACTGCTCCCTCTGGGCCCGGGTTCTCCACTGAAGAACGAGGCCGGGGACAAAGCAGGCGCGAGGGCCTCAGGCTTCTCCCAGCCCAGGCTCCTCAGTCAGAGGCGGGCAGCATGGTGAGGCTCCACGCTTGTGCACGGCTCAACCAGCAGAATCCGGGCACTTTGAACGCTACCCTATTGTGAAATTTCTCCCCCCCCCCCTCTCTCTCTCTCTCTCTCACACACACACACACACACACACACACGCACACGTCACTGTCACCTTTCACTTTGGCTCCGTAGCCAGTGTTATGGACGTGAACTCACCTCCCACCTTCATACTCCAAGTCACTCTAACGCCCCTCCCTGGGGCGGTGGGCCCAGCCTGGCAGCCTGGACTTTGCCTCTCTCTGGTTGGTCCTGGAGCTCCCCTCTCTTAAACTGTCCCCGTGCCAGGTCTGAGGGTGAGTGCCAGGCCAGGGAGAAGCTAACGGGAAGGAAGAGAGCACCCCCAGATCCAGGCAGGACTACTGAGGAGGACTGGTCGGGGAGCCGTTGCCTCTTCTGTGGTCTCCTCAGGGGGTTACCCACAGGCAGAGCCAACAAGCGTGTGGGTCGTGCCCAGCGCCCATCCTGATGGTGTCAGTGTCTGGGCTTATGGACCAGGGCTTGAGTGATCCCCCTTATTCAATATTTTTAATCACCTTGTCGCTTCCTCTCACCAGCGCAGACAGACCTGACACCAGAATGCACACCCTCAGTGCCGCCCCTGACCGAACACCCCCAGAACGAACCTCGAGAGAAAGTAGACAGAGCCGCGTTTGCTATGCCAAGAGAACACACTTTATTGGGTATATTTCCAGGGAAACCTAGCTTTGCATGCACGAAAGCAGTGAAACGGAGAAGCACAATATAAGAAGGATTTCAGTAGAAAAAAACCTGCTGAGCGGGGAGCCCCTCTGGGAAAAGGGGGTGGCTGAGAGCCGGGAGCCACCGAGGTGGCCTCACTCCGGGGGGCCAGGGCCTGCCCTCTGAGCTGGGCAGTTGGGCGGCTGGGCGGCTGGGCACCGCGGGCAGGCCTGCTTGCGCTCCTGGAGGGAATGACTCTCCCACCTCGGGTCTCCTTGGCGAGGGTGGAATCTAGGAGCTGCACTGGGGAGATGGGGCGCAGGACATGCCCGAGACATAGGGCACTCTGCCAGCAGGCTTGCATTCCGGGGCACAGGGGTGGGCAGGCAGCCTGGGGGGGAAGAAATCGTAGCAGGTGAGGCATCGATGTCATGTGAACCGGGTTTAGGGGGTCAAGTGAAACACATGGGTGGCAACAATGAACGGCCTCAGACAGTGTTGGGGCTGCAGGGATGAAGGCTAGGAACTCCCAGCCAAATCAGCGCTTGGATGGCTTGTCCCACCTCCCGCTCCCCCCATGAATGACCCAAGTGGGGGGCCAGGAGGAATCTCTCCAGAGAGGCTTTGGCTCAGTCCCACATCATCTGGACACTAACCACTCCCAGGGCTGATGCTGCCATCCAGGTCCTGGGATGGGTCTAGGTGCACCCTTCCCTCCCTTCCCCCCTCAACCCCCAGGCCTGACTCCCCAAGCCCCTGGCCAGTCACTCACTTGCAGTCCTCGCTCTCCAGCAGGCCCCGGTACGTGTTGATCTCGCACTCCAGCCGGGCCTTGACGTCCAGCAGCACCTGGTACTCCTGGTTCTGCCGCTCCAGGTCGCAGCGGATCTCGGCCAGCTGCGCCTCCACGTTGCCGATCAGGCACTGCATCTGGGCCAGCTGCGAGCTGTAGCGGGCCTCCGTCTCCTCCAGCGTGCACTCCAGGGAGTTTCGCTGCAGCGGCAAAGAGGACAGCTGCCGGTGGGAAGAGACCCCACCCAGACACCCGGGGCCCCGGGACCCTGCATGTTGCCGGGGTCACGCCCCAGGGTCATCTACGCGCCGAGGCTGACCGCTCAGCAGGGGCCACTCACCATGCTGTGCTGCGCCTGCAGCTCGATCTCCAGGGCGTTGACCGTGCGCCTCAGCTCGATGATCTCCGTCTGGCAGCACTGCAGCTGCTCCGAGCTGGACACCACCTGCTGGTTCAGCTCCTCGGTCTGGGAAACGAGAGGACCCAGTGCGGTCAGAAGCTACTGTCAAGGGCGACCCCATCCCAGGAGCTGGCGACCCCGGGCTGCCCCCAACCCCACCTGCGCGTTGAACCAGGCCTCCACGTCTCGGCGGTTATTCTCCACCAGGGCCTCGTACTGGCATCTCATGTCCTCCAGGATCTTGTTGAGGTCCACCGGGGGCGCGGCGTCCACCTCCACATTCAGCCGGTCCCCGAGTTGGCACCGGAGGGCGTTGACTTCCTGCGGAGAGCCGGCGAGATGCCAGGAGGTGAGGGGAAGGGGGCTGGAGGCAGGGGGTGGGTGCAACCGAGCTGCGTGCCAACCTTCCTCGCTCAGAGGCCAGCTGTGTGACGTGAAGCGGGACCCTGAACCCCTCTGAGCCTCCGTCTCCGCCTGGACGTGAAGCTACCTCCTCAGAGGGTTTGGGAGAGGAAGGGGAGGTAGTGTACGTGCCAGGCACAGAGGCTGGTTCCAGGCATTGCCCTCCAAATGGAGCTTCCATGTTATGGGCACCAGAGTGGGATCTGGGTGACCTCAGGCAAGTGACTTAACCTCTCTGTGCCTCACTGTTCCCATCTGTGGAATGGGGTTTATAATCGCATATCCCTCCTGGGAATTCAGTGAGGAGGAAATGAAATGCAAAGCTCACGGATGCCAGCTGGAGCTCCTGGGGACGTGGTTGCCCCAGTTGTGATGCCCAAAACTCCCCGCCGGGTGGGAAACATGGCGGCGGCGGGGGGCGGGGGGGGTCTCAGGGCAGCAGCCTCACCTCCTCGTGGTTCTTCTTGAGGCAGATCAGCTCCTCCTTCAGGGACTCCACCTGGGCCTCCAGGTCGGCCTTGCACAGGGTCAGCTCGTCCAGGATCCTGCGCAGGCCGTTCATGTCCGACTCCACCAGCTGCCGCAGGCCCAGCTCCGTCTCGTACCTGCGCACACAGAGACCCGCCAAGGCTGCAGCAGAGGCTCCAGGCCCAGGGAGGGCCCTGCCTACTGACCCCTGAGTTGGGGTCAGCAGCTCAGGGGTCCTTCCCCCTGAGTCAGAAGGGACCTGGAGCCAATGCTGCGTTTTCCTCGTTCAGTCTCATCCGGCCTCACTCCTCTCCCCCCTCACCCCACACCCCACCCCCACCGCACCGGCTCCCCAGGGCAGGGGAGCAGCACAGAACCCTCCCGCCGGGCAGGGCCCACTCACTTGGTGCGGAAATCGTCAGCAGCCAGCTTGGCGTTGTCGATCTGCAGGAGCAGCCGAGTGTTCTCAGCCTTGGTGCACAGGATCTGGGGACCGGGAGCACCCCGTGAGCTGGAGAAGGCCAAGCAAGGTGGGTAGCTCGGCTCACAGAGGCCAGACCTCTGAGTGCCACCAGCACCTTCAGCCTCTCCAGCCCTGAGCCCTGAAGGGAGCATCGGTCCTAGGGGGAGGTCAGTGGCCATCCATCCTGGCATTGGCAGCCCCCAGAGGGGCACAGGGGGCGTGGAGAGAGCCAGGCTGAGCTGGAGCCAGGCTCCACACCCAGCACTGCAGGCTGTGTGATCCTGGGCAAGGTGCTGATCGGGCACTCCACCCGTTCAAGTTCAACGTCCACATCTGTTCAATGGGCCCCGTAAAGCCCATCTCTCCCCAAGGAGGAATCAGTAAGCCACAGAGAGGAGCGTGCCAGGCCCAGTGCCTGCGCCCAGGACGGGCTTGGTACATGGTGTCGCCATTCCTGTCGCCGAGACAGGGAGGGCAGGGGAGGAAGGGCTGGCCACAGGTTACAAGCAGGAAACCAAACCCCCAAGAGAAAAGCTTGCCTGGATGGGAGAATTCCCTCAGAGCCCCTTGGTATGAGACAGACCCCCCTCGAGGGACGGGGCTGCGGGGCTGCAGAGGGGCCAGGCCCCGGTCACCTTCTGCTGGAGCTCCTCGATGACCTTGAAGTAGGACTGGTAGTCGGGGCAGATGTACGGGATCTGGCACTCGCACCACTCGCGGATGCGGCTCTCCAGCTCCGCGTTCTCCCGCTCCAGCTGCCGCACCTTCTCCAGGTAGCTGGCCAGGCGGTCGTTCAGGAACTGCATGGTCTCCTTCTCGCTGCCGTTGAAGGCGCCCTCGCACAGCCAGACCCCGCTCCCAGCAAAGCCAGACGGGGGGCACCCCAAGGACAGGCAGGAGCTCGGCAAGCAGCTCCCCAGGCCCGAGAGGCCCAGCCGGCAGGAGGAGGCCGAGCCCGCGGCGCCGGCCAGGCCGGAGACCCTGCAGGAGCCCATGGAACGGCCGGGGGGCACCCGAGAGAGCCCGCCCCCCGGGCCGCAGAGGACCTTGACGGACCCAGAAGAGAACATGGGGGAGCAGGTGGCCATGATGCTAGCAGAGGCGGGTGCAGCAGAGCAGGGAGTGGGGTTTCTGGGTTCTCCCGGCCTCCCCAGGGCTGTTATATACCCTCTTTGCGGGGTGTTGGCGTGTTACTCTTGGGAAAGCCTAGTCCTGATTCCAGAAAGCTAATGGCATCAGGACGTGACATTTTGCTACCCATCCAGAATTCCCTGCCTCATAAAAAATAAATAAAAATCGTTCAGTTCGGTTGGTTAAGTCGGGACTCTCAGCTGTTGTCACTTGGGAGCGGAATATGCGTTTTATGGCCTCTTCAAAGACTTGGCGCCACATCCCATAAACCGGGAGTGGCCTCGCGGATGGCATTCGGTCGCTGCCCTGTCTGCGTGCCTTCCCCTGAGGAGCCCAGTCTGTCCATCTGTCACCATCACCCACGACCCCACGCCTCCTCGCCCCTGCCCTGGGCCCGGGGCCACCAGGATGGTGGAAAAGGAGCAAAGAAAATTAAAATTCATGGAGCAGCCGAAGCCGGTTTGGCTCAGTGGATAGAGCGTCGGCCTGCGGACTGAAGGGTCCCAGGTTCGATTCCGGTCAGGGGCACGTGCCTTGGTTGCGGGTGCATCCCCAGTAGGGGGTGTACAGGAGGCGGCTGATCCATGTTTCTCTCTCATAGACGTTTCTAACTCTCTGTCCCTCTCCCTTCCTCTCTGTAAAAAAACAATAAAATATATTTAAAAATAAAAATTCATGGAGTATCTGTTATGTGCCTGAAAAGAGTCATTTCATTCCGCCTCACCACAATCCTGGGGAGTGGCCAAAATTGTCTCCATTCTGCCAACGTGGAAACTGAGGCTCAGAATGGTTAGAGAAAAAAAAAAAAAAACGCTCAAGATCAACAGACTGTGAGGAACCAGCCAGGATCTGACACCATGGCTCTCAGACCCCCAACTCCCACACCCTGGTCCCCCACACCACCAAGGTCAAGTGCCACCACCCGGGATTCAGGGACGGGAGGCCCAAGTTCCAATCCCGGCTCCGCTGATGATCTGCTGAGCCCGTCACCCCCTCCCTGGCCTCCTCGGTGCCTTCATCGTGGCAGGAGCGGTCCGCCAGCCTGGCCTCGATCAAAAGTCAGAAGGGAACGTGTTTTGAAACCCATCGGGTGCCGTAGAGATGTTGGTTAAGCCATGAGAACTGTCTTTGGTGGTTGTTTATGGCTGTGGCCTGCAAAGGATCATGGGAGTGAGCCTGCCTAATGGGGCTGCTCTGGAGGGTAGTTTGCTTTGTGGCTTCCAGTTCACTACACCGAGGAGGGTAGACTCAAGACCCCAAGTGGCCGGTGCTGACCCCCAGTCCTTGAACTGGGTGCAGAGATGGTGGATGCAGACTCTCCTGACAGGGGAAGGAATAAGAGGAGCAAAGAGCCCCCGGGAGGTAAGCGAGCGGGGGAGGGGGAGGGGAAGAGGCTGAGGATTAAGGAGCGAAGGTCAGTGCAGCCCTGCCTCCCCACGCGGGCTTTCCCACGCAGGCCTGCTGTGCAAGGCTGGCATTTATGGGAGCGTTTAATGTGCTGCTGGGGCTGTAATTTAGCCGCCTCTTAAAACGCTTTACAGGCTTCTCTCTGGCATTACTCAGGAGGGCTGGCTGTGGCGCACGGCACCTCGCCCAGTGCGGGGGGCGTCCTGTCAAGGTGCCCCCTTTTGCACTTGGGGGGGCTCCTTCCAGGACTGAGAGCGGGAAGCCAGCCTCCAGCACCCCGGCTGCCTCAGCCACGGTTCCTGCCGGCTGCCCATCTTCCCTGCTCCGCCCGGCGCCTGGGACAGACGGGGTGTCTCAGGCTCTCTCAGCCTCAGCGCTGTTGACAACTCGGACTCCATAGTTCTCTGTCGGGGGAGCTCCCTGTGCCCTGTAAAAGGGTAGCAGCATCCCTGGCACCCACATACATGGCCCAGGAGCGGCCCCCTCCCCTCGCCGTGGCAACCGAACCTGTCACCAGACATGGCCAATGTCCCTGTGGGGACATCGGTTGAGACCCACTGGACTATCAGGACCGGGACTGGGCTCTGTCCAGACCTCCTATAAGCACCCCCTTTATGTCCTAGGACAACTGGTACGAGTCTGGTGGGCTCTCGGGAACAGAAAACTGCCTGGCTTTTCCCCAGCCCCCCGTGGAAGTCCACCAAGTTCAAAGTCAGCCACGGAACCTGTGGCTCCTTCTTTGGTAAAAGGAAGTCTCCATCTATAAGGGAGTTTACACCCGGAAGCCGAGGCTCTCCGTGGGCAAAGGGCAGAGAGATCAAGCCTGAGTCTCCTCTGCCCAGCCCTGGACAGTCCCTCCAGGGCAGATGGCGGCAGGCTCAGCCCGTCACGGCGTGCCCCGGAGGAGACGGGCTCTCTGAGCGGGCACCCCCTTTCCCTGCTGCTCTGGGCTGTGGTCAGAGCGTGCCAGCTGCCACCACACCGGAGTGCCCCACGGCATCAGAGGAAGCAGACAGTGGGCCATGGAGCTGCCAAGTCCCCTGCAACTGGGCACCGAGGGGACCCAGGTCGTTCAGGAAGCACGTGGCTGCCTCTCAGTGACCTGCTGCCATGGGTCTCATCCTCCCGGCTGTCACCTGCTGCTCTTCCACCTTTGGCGTCCACACACTCACAGATCCTACGGAATATCCCATCGGAACGGGCATCTAAGGAATGCTGGTCCCGTGGCTTAACCCCTTTATTTTTTTAAATATTTTTTTTATTGTTGTTTTTTTTTACAGAGAAGAAGGGAGAGGGATAGAGAGTTAGAAATATAGATGAGAGGGAGACATCGATCAGCCACCTCCTGCACATCCCCTGCTGGGGATGTGCCCACAACCAAGGTACATGCCCTTGACCGGAATCGAACCTGGGACCTTTCAGACAGCTGGCTGATGTTCTATCCACTGAGCCACACTGGTTTCGGCAATCCCTTTATTTTTAATTAATTTTTTTAATGAGAGAGAGAGAAATAGAGGGAGGGGGCGAAAGAGAGAGAGGAAGAGAGAGAGGGAGGGGGAGATGTTGACTGGTTGTTCCACTCATTCGTGCATTCATTAGGTGATTCTTGTATGTGCCCTGATCCAGGATAGAACCCACAACCTAGCATATCCGGAGCTAGCTGGTCAGGGCCCATGTCTTTACCTCTTTAGACCCTACCCAGCAGTCACCCAGAAATGGGGAGACCCACACGGATATCATTTACACACACACACACACACACACACACAAACACACCCCTGCTTCTTCCCTGTCACCAAGAATGTGTTCAAGCGACGAAGCACCTGCACCTCCGGCCCCTCCCAGAGAGCAGGGTTCCTGTCTCTTCTGTGCCAAATCACCACGTCGAAAGCTTGGGCCAGGTTACCGCCAGCTGATGGCAGGTCTGGTGCAGGCATGCCGTGGCAGGTACGCGAGCTGCGGGGAGCATTGTGGGAGGAGAAATCCCCCGGGAAGACATTTTCAGCCGCCATTTAGCAATCTGTCCGGAGAACCGGAGGAAGGTCTCGCTCACGCGGTTTCGACGATGGAAGACTCGGGGATGTTCACAGACCGGCCAAGGATGGGGTCATCGGATTTTGCCAGTGTGCCCGCCGGCGATGTTTGGGACGTACTTGTACTAAAAAATGTCTGTCTGTCATTCCCACTTAACCGGGCGCCTGCACTTTTCCTGGCTGGCCTCGCCTGGACCCAGCAGGACACAGCTGTTCCTTACCTCCTCCCCTGTGGCCTGTCCCGTGCCTGGCTGAGTGGGGACAGGTGAATCTGACTTCCTTTGGAACATCGTATTTTTCTGTCCTCTGTGCCCTATTCGGAGCAGCTGCGTTTTTACCCTCACAGGCCCAGCGAGCACGACTCGGTGTGCGGTGCTGTCCTCGCTGTCATCCTGGCCACCGCAGGACAATCCCCCCCGTGGCAGCTGCCTGGAGCAGGGTGACTCAGACCTTCCTCGGCAAGATCTGGCAAGTCCCTCTCTGCTCTGTTGCTCACTCCTCCAGCCTGTGCCCCAAACCTCCCCCCTACCCCCCACTGACGGGGCAGACACACACACTTGGGTGAGCAAGGAGACTTCCTGCACGCCCTCTGCAGAGCCCGGACCCCGGAGCCTGCAGAGTTGGCCAGGGCCCTGAGCAGGGGTTTCTCCCATGGCCCTCGGGTCTTGGGGGGGGGCCCTCAGGTCTGGGGGCCCCCCAGGCACCCAGCTGCCCACTTGCTGCTCTGTGCATGGTCCTGAGTCCCTCCTGGGCCTGGGCCTGACCCTGATTAGGCCTCAAAACTCCCCCCTTTGCCCGGCTAGAATTGCCCTGCAACTCTCATCTCCCCCAAAACACAAAGGTTACCCCCACACACAAACACCAAATATAGTTTTGGCAATTGCCCGGGATTTGGGGGTTCTCCTCCAAATTGCTCTTGCCATGGGGGAGGCCTGAGAGCCGCCCTGACCCCATTCTTCAGCCATACCTCCCGGTGTTCTCACGCCAGGCGCAGCCTCCTCGCCCGCAAGCCAGCTCTTCCTGCACAGCTCCGCTGGCTGGCAGCGCCCATCTGGAAGTCCGAGGCCTCCTGCTCAGATCCACTCCGTCCCTACTCCCCCCAACCCCACCCCGCTTTTATGGACCATCCCAGCGCTGCCCCTGCTCTGCCTGGTGTGCTTAGAGAACCTGTGGTTTGTGGGAGACCCACAGGCGGGCCCCCCTGGGGAAAAAGAAGCTGGTACCTCGGTCTCCCGCGTCCCCTGGACGCAGGTACCACTTAACTGACCCACGAAGCAGGTTCCCCCGTTCGGTGGGGTTCCGCCAGCTGCGTTTACGGGGGCCTGGGGCGCAGTGGGTCTCGGGGTGTCTGCCAGGCAGACTGCGGGCTCCGGGTTGTAATTAACCACGGTTTATACCGCGGAGTCTACTTTCAACCTGGTCCGAGGTCCTGGGATGAAAGAAGCCACGGGGTTATTACGTCTCTCTATAAAAAAGGGGCCGGGAGAGTGAGTGCCGGTTCTCAGCCAACTCCCCAAATCTCCATCCCCAAGAGCAGCACCCACCCCGCCATCACCACCCACCTGCTTCCCCCCAAACTCTGTAGCTCCCTGAGGAGCTGCCCCAAGGGAAGCCATGCCCACAGCCTGCCCATTCCAGCCGCCAAAAGCTCAGGAACATCGTCCACCAGGGGTCACGACCCCAGGAGCCCCTGAGATGCACGGACCCAGGCAGGGAGGGCTGAGGCCCCAGCAGGGAGGCTGGTGCAGTGCCAGGGGGCACTGAGTCCCTCCTGAGATGCCCCTTTGCTATCTTCCCTGGCTCCCCTAGGGGGTGTGTGAGTGCGAACACTCGGGTTGTATGCTCGTGCAAGGGATTCCAAACTACAGGGGACAGGGGTAATGTGCCCAGCACTCTGTACAGGACTCCTTGCATTCTTTATTTCACCTCGTCTTTACAACAATCCATGAGTTGGCACCGTTGTGCCCATTGTACAGATCTGAAGGCTGAGAGTCCCCTTGCCAGAAAGACCTGGACACCCTTCTCTCCCACCCCAGGTCTTCTGTGGACCCTCGAGGCTGTCCCCCCAAAACAGAGGGATGACAGGCATCCAGGGGGAGTCGCAGGGCTGCTGCTCTGTCCTCAGCCGTGCCCTGCTCCCCCCCGTGCCCAGCCGCCCAACATGAGGAGAGGGGAGGACCAGGCCAGGGCCGGACCGGGTCAAGAGCCCTGCCCCTCACTCTGTGTCCCAGCAGGTGGCCTCTGAGGCACTGGCCTGCTTTCTGGAGTGAGCCTGCCCCCTGCAGGACCCAGGCAGGACACGCAACCCCAAGGGGAGTGCCATGCACTGGTGCGCCGGCCTGGTGCATCTGGGCGGAGCCTCAGGGAGAGGGAGGCGTGTTTTGCTGAAAAGGAGGGTGACGGAGCAGCCAGGAGTCACAGGCAGCACAGCCACCAGCCGCCTGTGTGAGGCCAGGACCCTGGGAATGAGGCCACGAGGATGCTCTGTCCCCTCAGCACTGGGCTTAGGGAGAAACCTGGTTTCTCCCCCTCACTTCCCAGAGCTGAACGCTTGGTGCTGACAAAGGACCGGCCACGGCCTTGGAAAGCACGTTGGGACATGGACTCCGCTTCTTTTTTTTCTTTTTTTTAATATATTTTATTGATTTTTTTACAGAGAGGAAGGGAGAGGGATAGAAAGTCAGAAACATCGATGAGAGAGGGACATTGATCAGCCGCCTCCTGCACACCCCACACTGGAGATGTGCCTGCAAGCAAGGTACATGCCCCCAACCGGAATAGAACCTGGGACCTTTCAGTCCACAGGCCGACACTCTATCCACTGAGTCAAACCGGTCTCGGCTGGACTCCGCCTCTTAAGCAGCCCGAGCCTCAGCCTTCAGATCTGTACAATGGGCACAGTGGTGCCAGCTCATGGATCGTTGTGGAGATGAAATAAAGAACGAAAGGCGCCCTGCACAGAGTGCGTGCTGAGCACATTGTTCCTATCTCCTGTGTGATTCTCCCCTCTAGTCTGGCATCTCCTGCAGGAACATACAACAGGAGTGTTCTCACTCGCAAACAGCCATGGACAAGGGGACAAAGAGAGGCGTGCCCACGCCAGGGTCCAGGGGACCAGTCCCCGGGGAAGGAGTGAGCTGAGCAAGAGGAGACTGCGAGTCTGAGCTGGGACATCCAGAGACAAGGTGAGGGTTGGGGACAGGGGGCAGGGGACAGCGGGGAAGGAAGGCAGCACACGGATCACTCACTGAGGCCTGTGGCTGCTTCCCTGAGTGGTTGGGAATGGCAGGACCGTGGGCAGGCTGAGGGGTCTGGATGCCCATCATGTCTGCAGGGGGCAGGGAGGGGCTGGGGTAATTGTCCTGGGCCTCCTTCTCCTCAAAGCAGCCCTGAGTGGCCGCTTGCAGCCTGCCCCCTGCAGGACCCAGGCAGGGCACGCAACCCCAAGGGGAGTGCCATGCACAGGTGGGCTGGCCTGGTGCATCTGGGCGGAGCCTCGGGGAGAGGGAGGCGTGTTTTGCTGAGAAGGAGGGTGACCCAGCAAGGAGGAATCACAGGCAGCACAGCCACCAGCCACCTGTGTGAGGCCAGGACCCTAGGAATGAGGCCACGAGGATGCTCTGTCCCCTCAGCACTGGGCTTAGGGGGAAGCCTGGTTTCTCCCCCTCACTTCCCAGAGCTGAACGCTTGGTGCTGACAAAGGACCGGCCAGGGTCTTGGAAAGCACGTTGGGACATGGACTCCGCCTCTTAAGCGGCCTGAGCCTCAGCTGTCAGATCTGTACAATGGGCACAGTGGTGCCAGCTCCTGGATCGTTGTGGAGACGAAATAAAGAACGAAAGGCGCCCTGCACAGAGTGCGTGCTGAGTACATTGTTCCTGTCTCCCGGGTGATTGTCCCCTCTAGTCTGGCATCTCCTGCAGGAACATACAACATGAGTGTTCTCACTCGCAAACAGCCATGGACAAGAGGACAAAGAGAGGCGCACCCACGCCGGGGTCCAGGAGACCAGTCCCCGGGGAAGGAGGAGGTTTTGAGTCCGAGCTGAGACATCCAGAGACGAGGTGAGGGTTGGGGACAGGGGGCGGGGGGCAGCGGGGAAGGAAGGCAGCACACGGGTCACTCATTCAGGCCTGTGGCTGCTCCCCTGAGTGGTTGGGAACGGCAGGACCGTGGCAGGCTGAGGGGGCGCTGCAGGTCTGGATGCCCATCATGTCTGCAGGGGGGAGGGGGTATGGGACAAGGAGGGGCTGGGGTAATTGTCCTGGGCCTCCTTCTCCTCAAAGCAGCCCTGAGTGGCCGCTGGCAGCCTGCCCGCCCCCTCTATACCGCTCATGTCCCCATTAACTGACTCACAGGACCCTGGTGCTGCCTCATTACTGGGCACCTATAGGGCATTGAGCTGACTCGCATGCCCCCGCATGTCTCTGTTTTGCAGGGTCCATATTCGCAGGGTGTCACCACCCGTGAGCCCCCAGCACCCTGTGTTTGTCCCTGTTGCCCCGAGTGCTGTTGGCATGCCACTGGCGGCTCCCCGGGCTGAGCTTGTCAGGGTGACCCGCTCACCCATCGCCCCCAATCAGGTTCTTGGCAGGTGCCCCCCCTCCCCCCAAAAAACCAGGCCAGAATCAAAAATACGTTTGCAAAAAGGCAGGAAACTTTATTGCATTCTTTCCTGTTGAGCAGAGAAGCATAGAAATCAGAGCAGCGAGGTCAGGAGGAAAAGGAAGCCAATCCAGAGGGAAGAGCAAGGAGCGCCCACCCAGGGAGGTGGGGGGGGGGGCGGGCCTGGGAGCGGGGTGACTGAGCTCCCCAGGTCCCTGCCTCGCTCCTGCAGGACCCTTCTTCAGCTCTCTCCCGCTCTGGGTGCGGAAGACAGAGGGCAGGGAGGCCGGGCAGATCTAAGGCCGACGGGGGATGACATCAGAGGGGCGGCGAGTGGGGCTCGGGCCGGTGGGACTGCCGGAGCTGGTGGTTCCTGAGCTGGCAGGCCTGGTGGTTGCTGGGAAACAAGGAGGCGAGAGATGCTCAGGCTGGAGAAGACTCGCCTCGGGCCAGGTCAGGGCCCCAGGAGGGCCTCCAGCCCCCCACATTGGTCAGGGAGGGGTTAGTTAACGGGGACTCTGATTGTCCCCGAAGCCAGCTGTTTGCAAGACAGCCAGTGGCTCTCGGGGACAGAGCCACCTATGATGAAGGGGAAACAGGAGAGCAGATGCCCACGCTCCCCGCAGCCCCTCCCCTTCCCCTGGGGGAGTCCAGCGTCGCCCCCGCCGCCCCCAGCACGTCCTTACCTCCGGAGGAGGAGGGGAAGCCGGTCATCCTGGAAGAGAGGAGAGGGTTAGGGTCGGCACTTCCCTCCTCAGAACTGCTCAGACCATCGCCCGGAGCCCTGAGTGCGGCTTGGTCACCCTAACAGTGCCCTCAGCTCAGGGGCAGCTGCAACAGAAGCCTGCCAGGTCTGTCTGTCTGTCTGTCTGTATCTCTGAGGCCTCAGGAGAAGGAACCATCGGCCCCAAAATGCAGGGCCTTTTCCAGAAGCTTTGTCCTCCCTCTGGTGCACTCAGCCCCACCCCCACCCCGCCCTGAGCCCGCAGAATGGCCTGGGCTCTGCCAGTGTGGTCCGAAGGAGGTTCATCGCCGTTGTAAGCGCTTTGCCGGGCTGACCTGAATCCAAGCTCGGACTTTGCCAACAGGAGGTGTCCCCTCCACGGTCCCTAGTCCCGCTGGTCCCCTTCGGAGGCCTGGGTTTGCATGTCACAGGCATGGACTCTGCAGCCTGACTCCAGAGGACTGGGGAGCCCGGGTCTTGGGCCTTCGTCCAGGCCTCTGCAGCTCAGTCAGGCCCCCTCCTGCCTGGTCCCTGAGCCGCTGCCTGCCCTCCCAGCCGGAGGCAGCCGCCCTTTCCCACGAGAGAGGCCGGCGAGGACCTACTTGGCGTCCTGGCCCTCGAGCAGGCTGCGGTAGGTGGCGATCTCCTGCTCCAGCCGCGTCTTGATGTCCATGAGCTGCCGGTACTCCATGTTCTGGCGCTCGGTGTCAGCGCGCACCTCGCTCAGCTGGGCCTCCATGCTACCGATCAGGTCCTGGATCTGGACCAGCTGCGTGGCGAAGCGGCACTCCGTCTCGGCCACGGTGCTCTCCAGCCCGGCTTTCTGGTGAGGCAAGGGGGAGAGAGAGAGGAGGTGAGGGGAGCCGGGCCCAGGGGAGACCCGCAGGCGGGGGGTGAGTGGGTGCGGGGCGGGGGGCCGCAGGGGTACCATGCTGAGCTGGGACTGCAGCTCGATCTCCAGCCCCTGCAGCGTCCGCCTCAGCTCCGTGATCTCCGTCTTGCTGGTCTGGATCATCTCGGTGTTGGAGGACATCTCCTGGTTGAGCGCCGCGCTCTGAAAGGCAAGCGGGGAGGGGGAAGGTGATGGAGAAGCCCAGACGGCAGGCCTGGCACCCCCCTCCCGGGCCCCTCGGGGGAAGAGGGCCGGGCACCTGGCTGTGGAACCAGGCCTCAGCGTCCCGGCGGTTCTTCTCAGCCATTGCCTCATACTGCTCCCGCATCTCGGCCAGCACGCGGGTCAGGTCGATGCCCGGGGTGGCGTCCATCTCCACGTTGACCTGGCCGACCATCTGGTTGCTGAACTCCTTCATCTCCTGTGGGGGATGGGAAAGGAAGCGGTTGTGAGGCTCCTCCTCGTTCCTCTCCTTGGTTCTGGAGGCTAATGGAATGTTCTGGAAAGCCCTTCCGGGTCCCACCGTGGAGCACAGAGTCCGGCCACGGCATTGGGCGCCCCCTTTTTTTTCTTTTTTTTCTTTTTTTTTAAATATATTTTATTGATTTTTTTTTTTTATAGAGAGAAAAGGAGAGGGATAGAGAATTAGCAAAATGGATGATAGAGACCTCAGTCAGCTGCCTCTTGCACGCCCCCTACTGGGGATGCGCCCGAAAACAAGGTACATGCCCTTGACGGGAATCGAACCTGGGACCTTTCAGTCCGCAGGCCGACGCTCCTCTATCCACTGAGCCAAACCGGTTTCAGCTGGGCTCCCCTTTCTCACGGGAGATGATGCACCCTGGCAGGCCCATGCTCCCCGCTCACCTCCTCGTGGTTCTTCTTCAGGTAGGCCAGCTCCTCGTTCAGGCTCTCGATCTGCATCTCCAGGTCGGTCTTGGCCAAGGTCAGCTCGTCCAGCACCCGGCGCAGGCCGTTGATGTCCGCCTCCACGCTCTGGCGCAGGGTCAGCTCGTTCTCATACCTGAAGGATATATATATTTTTTTAATTAAAAAAAAAAAAAAAACACGGGGTGGTATTAGACACTCCCCCTGGACTCTGCTGCTTCCCCAAGACACCCCGCTCCTGGGAAGCGCCAACGTCCTGGTTCGGAGGAGCGTGTGTCTAAACCAAGAGACTTCGGGGCTCGGTGGAAAGGGAGCCACCAACTCACTTGAGCCTGAAGTCGTCGGCAGCCAGGCGGGAGTTGTCGATCTCCAGGATGACCCGGTTGTTGTCGATGGTGGCCGCCAGGATCTGCAAAACACAGAAGGTAACCGGGGCAGGTCCCAGGGGCTGGGGGAGGAGGGCTGAGAGAGCATGGGAGCCGGACCTGTACAGTGAGGGGCCGGCCGGCTGGGTCCCTTCAGTTCATGAGCATTCTACATCCTGCGTTCCGGTCACGATGGGGAAGATAGCGGGGTGCGGTGCAGGGGAAATATCCCTCCGAGGAGAGAACCTCTTTGGACGGCCAGGTCTCGGAGGCCTCAGACTAGCAACCCCTCTAGGCTGCTGAGACCCTCTCCCTTAGGTCAGGAGGCAGCCAGCTGGCTGCGCACAGTTCTTAACTGCGCCAGAGCTGGTCTGCCGCTCAGCGGAGCGGAAACCCAACCAATAGATGCGTGCATTTGGGTTTTTCGGCTGAACTTTTCTATCCACCGCCACAGAGCGGGGACTCAGCCCGGGCAGGGGCAGGTGGGTGTCTGTTCCAACAAGCTGGCATCGCCCAGGGTGCAGAGGTTTGGAGGAAAACTCCACTTAGCACTCTGCCTCCATCCCCCCCTCCCCCCGCCACAACCTGGTCACAGCCCATTGAGACTAACCCCTCAAAGGGGCCCCTACAAAGCAAATCAGTCTTTCCAGCCCCGTGAGTGAACGCGCCTCCGTTTCTCTATTGACTTTCGTCATTCTTTCTGGCTTTTAAAACCGTCACGGTGCCCAAATAACTCAGCGGGTCAGGACTCTGGATGCTGAGTCACTAATCACATAACTGTTTGGGAAGCAATAAAAACATGGACTCGAAAACGAACAACAGTAAAATGGGGAGTGGGAGAAAGGGCATTCGGGGAGCTATGGCATGAGACAGCCCACCAGGAGTGGAGACACTTGGGAGAAAAGACTAGAATTTTCCACCCTCCCTGCATCTGCTGGGCCGCCAGGGATACTGCGCGTCCTGGCCTTTTCGGCTCTGCCCTGCACCCAGGGACCCTCCTCAGCGCCCACCTTGTCCCGCAGCTCCTCGATGGTCTTGTAGTAGTGGCTGTAGTCGCGCTCCGGGCTGGCGGGGCTCTGCTTCAGGTGCCAGTCCCGGATCTTGACCTCCAGATCGGCGTTGGCCGCCTCCAGGGCGCGCACCTTGTCCAGGTAGGAGGCCAGGCGGTCGTTGAGGTTCTGCATGGTGATCTTCTCGTTGCCGGAGAGGAGGCCGCCATCGGAGCCACCGAAGTCCCCGAAGCCGCCGCCGAAACCCCCACCGTAGCCGCCACCGTAGCCGCCTCCAAAGCCCCCGCCGAAGCCACCTCCAAAACCAGCCCCGAAACCGCTACCGGCCCCGCCACCGAAGCCACAGCTCATGCCACCGCCATAGCCCCCGGCGGAGCCCCCCGAGACAACGCGGCTGGAACAGGAAGACATGCCGCGGCCTCCCCCCAGCTGGCAGGCGCCCCCGTAGCTGGCGGACGAGTTCTGCAGGCGAAGGCT
>PVJN01013713.1:0-48041 GCA_004026805.1 Lasiurus borealis
ACGCCATGCATACACACATACACTCCCTACAGGCATGCAGGTACACACAGGGGCATACATACACACATACACTCCCTACAGGCACACAGGTACACACAGGGGCACACACACACACACACACACACACACACACGTGCACGGCAGCAGTTGGAGCCCACTCCTCCAGTGCAGTGATACCCAGAGGAAACTATTGCCTGACCACCCTGTGGGGCAGAGCCCCCAGTCCCTGCACCCACCAGGAGGGAGATGGAGGTCCCGGGGTTGGGGAGGCCAGTCCAGGGTTGTGAGTGAAGGACGGGTGGGCCTAACGGAGAGGGGCTGGAGCAAAGGCAGGTGGCACTCTGGCTCTGGTGTACCCAGGTCTCTGCAGAGGGCACCTGTTGCCCCTCTGCGGGAGTCACCTTCAGAGTGGCTGACGGGGTGGGAGCTGGCTGGCGAGGGAGGTGGACAGGGGCACAGTTAGTCCCGACTTCAAACGGTGCATAAATAGTCGCCCAGAAGAATACCTACCCATTGACATGCAAGCCACGGCCGAGTTAATTACAAAGATTCCTATCTGTTCATTAAAGCTGACGAGAGCAGCCTCTGTTTGGAAACACGCTGCAGAGAAAAGGACTAGGACGGCTCGCAAGCCACATGTGGCTCAAGAGCCGCCGTTGGCCGCTCTGTGGACAAATGAGTTTGCTGACCACTGACCTAGACTCTCCGTTCCAGTCATTGCAGGCCACCAGCAAGCTGTCTTCTGCCTCTCCCCTCCCAGAGCCAGACAACACCACTGCCCCCTGAAAATTCACCTCCTGAAGAATTGCCCAGGACCTTAGCAGGGATCGAACTCTGCTCAGCTGCCAACTCCTCCGAGGGGCCTTCTCTGACCCCTTCACCCCAAATAGCCACCCTCAGGCTCTGCCTACCCCTCCTGCTGGCTCAGAGTCCTTCCCAGGACTGCGGCCACCTGGCCCCACGTGCAGTTAGGGTTCTGTCTGTCCCCCACTGGAGGGATGTCTCCATGAGGGACCTTGTATGCTGTGTCCCCCTCATCTGGGCCTATGTCTCAGCCTCCTCACCTGACGGGTTTCCCAGGGTGAGGGTCGGGGAAGGAACCCTCATGGTTAAATGGATACAAAGGGCATAGGAAGGTCAAAAGTTGCTTCTGGAAACAGGATAAGGAGACCTCATGCTTGCAAAGGAGGAAACCCAGATCCAGCAAAGACCCCAAGCTGGGAGGGAGGGCTCGAGGGTTTCAAACACTCCCAGCTCCATGAGCAAGCGAGGAAGGCAAGCGAGGCAGCACGAGGAGCTTGGTGTGGGCCTGAGGCC
Organism: Lasiurus borealis; assembly: GCA_004026805.1. Classification (NCBI taxonomy): domain Eukaryota; kingdom Metazoa; phylum Chordata; class Mammalia; order Chiroptera; family Vespertilionidae; genus Lasiurus; species Lasiurus borealis. The sequence continues at coordinate 1,318 of PVJN01013713.1, forward strand.
AGAGAGCACCCGGGGAGAGACCGAGGGGCCCGAGATTAGGCCTTAGGAAGATGGCTGCAAGGCAGGACTGGGACCGGGTGTCACTGGGATGCCTCCCACCCTCCCAACTGCCTCTCAAAGGCCCCAATCCCTCCCTTCCATTCTTGACTCCTCTGTAAGCGTCTCTAAGTCCAGGCTTCCTGAGAGAGAGGCTCTGTGTCCTGGGACTCAGGTCACCTAGCAACCAGAGAGGATGCTAGAGTGACAGGGCTGGCTTGGAATCTTGCTTCTGCCAGTGACTTCCGGACTCCGTGACCCAATATGTACGACGGGGCTGAAGGCGGGGCCTCTTCCCAACGTCCTTGTGAGGACAAACGTTCTTTTGCATCCGGCCCCAGTCACGTCGTAGATGCTCAATAAATGGTGGCCTGTTGGCATCGCGTCTTGAGACTCCTGGCACACCACCAGCCACCGGCGCTGGAAGGAATCCATCCCCATTTTGGAAGAGCACAAGACCAAAGGTAGTGAGACGGTTTGTCCGGGTCCTGGCGTCTCACTGATAAAGAAGCCGGTATGCAAGTCCAGCTCTCCAGAGCGCCGTGCGCCCTCCCACCTTCCCAGCTGCCTCGGGCCCAGGCCAACTTGGCCTTGGGGCGTTCAGTGAAACGCCTGCCCTCCGTCCGTGTCAGTTCTGCAAGGCTACCAAACGTGAATCGCTATATATTTTTAAAACATATTTTTAATGATTTCAGAGAGGAAGGGAGAGAGAGAGAGAAACATCAATGAGAGAGAATCATCAATCAGGTGCCTCTTACAAACCCCCTGCCACACACACACACATACACATACATCAGGGGGGAATCAAGCCGGCAACTTGGATATGTGCCCTGGACTGGAATTGAACCCTGACCTCCTGGCCAAAGCTCAACCACTGAGAAGGTTACCAAATGTGAATCATATATTTTTAAAACATATTTTAATGATTTCAGAAAGGAAGGGAGAGAGAGAGAGAAACATCAATGAGAGAGAATCATCGATCAGGTGCCTCTTATGAATCCCCTGCCACACACACACACACACACACACACACCAGTGGGGAATCAAGCCAGCAGCTCGGACATGTGTCCTTGACTGGAATTGAACCCTGACCTCCTGGCCAAAGCTCAACCACTGAGCCACCCTGGGCCGACTCCAATCAACACATCCTCTTTGCCTCCCCCCTGGTCACAGCCTCATCTTCTCTCTGGTCTCGGAGCACCTGCTTCACGGAGGCCCTGGCCCTGAGGCGCAGCCCGGGCCACCCCGTGGAGTGGCTGGGTCTCGGGAGAGAGAAAGAGCCGAGGAAGCAAAAGATGCAAGACGTTCATCTTGTCTCCTCCCTCCCCGGGCCCCAGAGCCGGGCTGAGGGATGGCGGTGCTCTGTCACCGGCCGCCGGCGACGGATGTGGGACCCGGTAGGATGGTGTCGGCAGCACTTGGTGAGATTCATTTTCCCGCTGCTGGGGAGAAAAATGTGGCCTCGGCGCCATCCATCTGCTCTGCAGCGACGTGGTAAACAGGCCCGCAGCCGGAGAACAGCCTGGAGCGCAGCCCGGCTCATCAGGCTTCCCGCAGGGGCTGGGGCTGGGGCTGGGGCTGGGGGGCTGGAGGGCTGGGGGCAGCCCTGGGAGACATAGGTCTCATGGCTGGGAGGACTCCGGGATGGGGACCCATCAGGTGGGACCCCAGTGGAAAGACCTTCAAGAACCAAAGACTAGGAAGTGAGCTGGACCAGGGTTGGATTTCAGCACCAACTCACTTGGGGATGGATCCCCCGCCCCACCCTTCCCCACTCCCAGGCCATCCGGCATTGAGCTGCTTCTCTCTCCCTGTCACTCTCCAGATCCCACCCCTGGTCCACCACCTCCTCCCAGGAGCCCTCCCAGACCCCCACCCCCAGCTTGATCCCCCAATGCTCTTAGCAGGTATCTTATCTTTGCATTTGGCTATAAGTAGTTGAGTGCGTTTATCCCACCTCCATCCCCCTCAGTGAGGATGTGTCTGAGCCTCATTCCTCCCGCCGCCCCTCGAGTTATATGTGTTGCAGGGCAATTGGGATCTGGGCCCAAACACATGCAGAAAAACCATGTTTGCCTCTTCCCTCCCAGGCCCCTGCCGCCTCCTGGAGGGCTCTGTCAGCTCTGCCACGTGCTCTTGTCATGTACGTACCTCGTGCTGGGAGAACAACTACACACCTTGAGTGAGAGGCTTGACTCTCTTCTTCTGACTCCCCCTCTTCCCTCCATCATGCCCTCCCATACAGTTTTCCCACGTCCTGTGGACCACCCCTACGTCTGTCCTCTCCAAGTGTCAAAGCTCTTTCACGCTCACACCCCTGACACCAAGTCAAAGCAGGGAAGGGGGCTAGACTCATCCCGACCCCTCAGAAGCAATCTCTTTCCACGTCCTTCTGAGTCCCCGGCACCAGAGTGAGGCCCTTCTCTCTCCTCCATCAGCAGGGACAGGGCTCACTCTGATGCTCGGTCTCTGTCCTCCCACCCCTCGTTCTCACCAGGACACCGCAGTCCCCTCCCACCTGTCCCTCTCCTCCCCGCTCAGCTGTCCCCACTGCACCCTGTGGCCTCAGAATCACCTTTCTACTCTCCATCAGATCACTCACCCCTCCGGAGGCCGCCCTACGCCCCGGCCCCATGCAGCTGTCCTTTGGGAATGGCAGCGAGAAGGCTCATGCTGCCCAGGTGAGGGGTCCTTGCAGGTGCTTTCGTTCTGCCTCCTTGAGCACCAGAGGTCCCCCCCCCGCACCCCAGAACCCTCTGGGGAAGCAGGTGGTCCCGCTCACCCGCATGGCTACACACACCAGACTTTGAGCCCCCTTGTCTCACCCCCTCGCACCAGGCCTCACACCCCGTGGCTCACAAGGAGAGAGGATGTGGGGAGGGTCAGGAGACCTGGGTGCTCTCATTCTGTGCCCCTCTTTAGCCAGACAGAGACCATGGGGGAGAGGAGGACAGTCACCAGCAGGATCCAGACGCCTGCCCGTGACATTGGACTAGCCTCCTCCCCTCCTCATCTGTCAATCAAGAGGGCAGAATCCAGATCTTTTTTTTTTTTTTTAAAGGAAACCTCATTTTATTTTATTTTTTTAAATACATTTTATTGATTTTTCAGAGAGAAAGGGAAAGGGACAGAAAGCCAGAAACATCGATTAGAGAGAGACATCGATCAGCCGCCTCCTGCACACCCCCTACTGGGGATGTGCCTGCAACCAATGTACATGCCCTTGACCAGAATCGAACCTGGGACCCTTCAGTCCCCAGGCCAAAGCTCTACCCACTGAGCCAAACTGGTTTTGGCAAGAGAATCCAGATCTTAACTTGGGGTCGGGGAATATGGACCCTTTCGAGAAGCTGATGGAAACCATGAGCCTTCTCACCCGAACCTTTCTAAAAAACATCCTCCTTATACAACAGGTCACACTCAGTGGGGGGTGGTCTCCTGAGGACTTCCCAGGGACTCCCCCTGAAACCTCTGGAGGCCTGTACCCTGCCTGGCCTCTAAGGACCTCTCCGGGGTTAGCGCTCTCAGCCGCACGTCTGTCTGCATGCCCAGGAGGAAGCCGCTGAGAGCAGCCCCTGCTGTCCCTGGCAGCCGGCCCTGGAAGGGGCGGGGAAGGGCCGTTTCTCTCTTATCCCTCGCCTGGGGTGTTAGTGGAACCGGCATGGCCATTACTCACTGAGCCAATCTCTCACTCCAGCACTGCCCCCCCCTCCTCCAAAGAACAAAATTAAAAGATTTGTCCTCAAGCTGCGACAGCCCATCTCTCTCACCCCAGCAGTGACACCTTTCCTGGGCCTGCGGCTGTGCTCCAGGCGGGGATTGCCCGGTGAACCTGGAGGAGGCCCGAAAGCTCGTGTCCGGGGCCTGGGTCCTCCTGCTTTCCCAGCCCCTTCCCTGCTCTGACCCTCCCTCCAGCCCCCTCCTGTCCCATTTTCCGCTGAGGAACATCTTAAAAGGATTCCATTTGAAACTTCTGAAGCAATCTCTTCCCACAATTTTAAAACTCGCAGTCCTGGGATTACACCCTCCCCTCCCCTTTGTCCATGCTTGCGTTCAGCAGATGGTTCATTTGTCACCTTTTTGCTGAAGCCTTCAAGCTGAACGAGGGTGTCCCGCTCTCAGAGTTGGCGGCTCCTGGAGGCTCCTGTCCTCAGGGTAAGGGCTCGAGCTGAGCTGCCAGCTCCTCCATCCCTCCTGCTGGGGAGGGGAGCTACCTGAGGGCAGGACCTCTGTAACCCCTACCTGTGCTGGCGCAGAGCACATGCCAGAGGACTGGTTGCTGCTTCTACCGACGGTGGGCCCCCCACGTGCCCAGCACTGTGTAGATGCCCTGGGCCTGACCAAGAGCCAGGCCTCTAGCAAAGGAGGCTGGTGCAGAATCTAACAGAATGCAGCATGACCAGTGCGCAGTAAACGTGAGCAGGCCCCACCCCAGCCCTACACCCTTCATCTCCTTACCCCACATCTCTGGACACACTGCACCTCCTCTGGAGCTGAATCAGTACCTCCCAGGTTGACGAGATGCCCAGTTGGCCAAGATCCCTTGACCATTCCCAAGACAGTGGCACCAAAGAGAGCTTGGTGCCAGCTCTGCTACTTGAGAGGAGAGGAGAGGATTATGGGAAATTCCCTGATGGCCGCTCTTATACAGGATGGGGAGGGGCTGGCCGAATGGAGGAAGGGGCAGACCATTCTCTCTCTTTATCTTTTTGTGTTGTTTTTTTTTAATCTTTTTAAAATATATTTCTTTACTGATTTCAGAGAGGAGGGGAGGAGAGAGAGATAGAAACATCAATGATAAGAGAGAATCATTGATCGGCTGCCTCCTGCATGCTCCCACTGGGGATTGAGCCCCCAACCCAGGCATGTGCCCTTGGCCGGAATCGAACCCGGGACCCTTCAGTCCACAGGCTGACGCTCTATCCACTGAGCCAAGACGGCTAGGACCAGACCATTCTCTTGATCTGCTCCAACCACTTGCTGACTTGGGCCTCACCGGTGAGAGAATATTACCCCAAATGCCATGGGAGCAGAAAACTTTGCGAAAAACAAACAGAAGTCCTCAGAACTGGACTTGGAGAACCTGCTTTGGGGGACTTTCCCAGCCCCGCTATATTTCCTTCTTTAAGAGGCTTGTTAATGGAGAAGAAGTCTAGACCAAATTGCCATTTCATAGGAGATCGCAACTCAACGGGCCCCCAAAACACTCAGGCTAAGGCAAGAGGGGGCCCTGCCCTTGGTCAATGAGTTTTGGTGAAGCTTCAGCTAGCAAACATGTCAGGCCTGCAGGAGACATGGCCCAGCCTCTGTTAGAACAGCGTTTCTCAACCTGTGGGTCGCGACCCCTTTGGGGGTCAAACAACCCTTTCACAGGGGTCGCCTAAGACCATCGGAAAATGCAGATATTTACATCACGATGCATAACAGTAGCAAAACTTCATGGTTGGGGGTCACCACCACATGAGGAACTGTATGCAAGGGCCACGGCCTTAGGAAGGTTGAGAACCACTGCGTTAGAACCATTCTGCTCCTATAGCTCCAAAGCTGCCACAGACAACACCCGAGTCAAAGCTGCCGCACAACTCTATTTGCAAACCAGGCAGCTGCCCGCTGACCTCCAACAGCACACACACACACACACACACACACACACACACACATCCCCCGAAGAACACGTGGGCACCTCTTGCCACTCAGGATTATTCCGCTCAGCACTGGCACGGTATAATCCCAAACATCTGCTCTCGTGATTAACACCGTCCGGGCCCCAGGGATATGCGTCTCCCCATCTGACGCTCTAGGTTTGCCAAATAACAGACAGCAGAGTCCGAATGTCCGGGAAGGTTTGCGGGATCTGCCACTGACGTCAGGCGAGACCATGGAGAGCATCCAGGCGGCAGGAGCCCTTAGGTAAGAGAGAAGACGAATTAATTAGCTTGGCAAATCTTTGCTCTTAGATAGCAGGAATAGATTCTTGAAGAGCAAAGCGTCATTTGCAAGTAATGTCAAGTGCCCATTTTCTAGCAGCCTGGCTGTTCCAGTGAACGCTTCTGGAAGCTCGCGCCATCACCAAGTTATCAATGGGAGCGCGTGCCGCTGCCGCCGGCAGCCAAGGAACGTCTGACTTCATTAAAGAGTCCTTCGCAACCCGGACGGTACGGGCGGTACACGCGTCGATGTAAAAAGCGGGAGGCTGGGTCAGGACAGGAACAAAACCATGGGGCCCTTCACGCTGGAGCTGTGGGCTGTTGTTATTTCTTTCATGAAACTGTGTAATGATACGTGAATGGCACTTTAAAACACTGAAGTTTCAGCTTTGTTTAAAGAGTTTTGATTGAAATTTTCGATAGCCATTCATTCTCAGGTGAATGATGCCTTTTGATGGTAATAGGCCATTGTGAACGTTTTCTGAAAACATACATTTAAAAAAAAAGGCAATTTTGAAGTGTTTTTACTGGAACGTCAATGTCATTGAAAATATAATCGAATGTTGGACGTTGAGTAAAATTCCATTTTTTTTTTTTTTTATCTCTTGCCTGAGCTGTTCACAGAGTAGCCGCTCTCTGCCTCTGACAATTGCCGCTGGGAATGTGGCCAGTTTGAGCGAGATGTACTGTAAGCGCGAAATAGAGCGAATGCCAGGGACCTCGTGCGACAAAAGGACCACAAGCTAGATCGTCGGTCATTTGTTATCCTCGCTTGGCTGTTGACGTCGCGTTTTGGAACATCTTGGATTAAATAAAATACATGATTAAAATGAACTTCACCTGTTTATTTCCGCTTCTTACGATGCGGCTGCTAGAACGTGATATCTGTAACTCACATCCGTGGCTCCCTTCCACAGGCTACTTTCACTCAGCCCTGGGAATACCCACTTAAGAAATAGAACACACAGTCTGCGAAAACCCTGTTTATCATGACAAAATTGGTGATTTTTATGGAGCAAATGTGTGACTCTTTAAGTATTATACACATCCATGTTGGTGTGGTTTTTCACACCGGTTTGCTCTGATTGCCTCGTGATTCTGATGTGATCACTTTGCTGATACTGTTGTGCTCGAGGGAGAATATACCTACGGTAAAATGTCCTCGTTTTAAGAATGCAGTCGGCTGAGTTTGGGTCAGTAATACAGTACACCCCCATTCTACCAACACCCCAACCTGGACCCATGACAACCCCATCACCCAGACAAGTCTCTCGTGTTTCTCTGTAGTTGAACCCATCCCCCGTACACGGAAGCCTGCGTTACCTACTCTTTGCATCGTCCTTCTTAGTCTTTATGATCTGGCTCCACATGGCTGCCCTCTGAGAAAGCTTCCCCGGCCTCGTCCATCGGCATTTTGGACTGTTTCCCCGGAGACCCCGGGGCACCTTCCTCTCACGTCTGTCCCTGCGTGCATCCTGTCTGTGGGGGTCATTTGTCATTGCATCTGTTCCTCCCTCAGGGGAGAGCTCCCTGGTGGGGGGCAGGGATGGAAGGAGGGATGCATTGAGGCCTGCACCTGAGTCCTGGTTCCACCACGGAGCAGTTCCATGACGTTGCCCTGATGAATCATTGTCTCTGAGCCTCAGTGTTATTGTCTGTATAATGGGAGCAACGATAGCATCTCTTTCTGTGAGAATTATGTCCACGGTAGAAAGACACGGAGTAAACGTTAAGTCTTCTCACACACACACCCATTCCACATACCTTTGTTTGGGAGGCCCAGGACCCCCAAAAGGGGAGTTGGCTACTGTCACCTGACCCCTGCATCCAGGCCTGGCAGAGCCGATAGGCAGCTAGAATGGTGAGTGAGACAGACAGACACAGGCTACAGTGTCCTGAGTTCCCTGTCCCATCGGGTGACCGGGCAGGCGGGCTCCCAGTAATGAGGCTGAGGCTCTGGGAGAGATCGCTCCTCCAGGCAGCCTCCAAGCTTGGGTCAGCTGCCAGGGTGGCCCTGAGTAGTGGCAGGACAGTCCCGAGCAGCTGAGGTCCAGGGGGACGCTGCCAGGAGCAGGCGGTGGATGCTGGCGCACTGCCCAATGCCGCTCCCCAAGCCCCATCCTCTCCCCATTCCCACGGCGTGGCTGCCACGCTGCCAACAAGCCTGGCAGCCCCCGGCACCTCCCTTTCCAGAGCAGCCTGGGAGCCGGGGCCTTGGCCAAGCTCGGGGTGCCCTATCTGAGCCCCGAGCTTGAAACCCCTGTGCATCTCACCTCCCCACTCCGGGCTCCGTCACTTGGACGCCGGTTGTCCTGGAACAAAGTGCCCGGCCCTCGCCCAGGCCCAGGCCCAGGCCCAGGCCCAGGCCTCTCCCGGCGGAGAAGGCCGATCCCAGGTCCTGAACTCCCTGCTCCACAGCTGGCTCAACCTTTGGCCTGGTCTGGTCTTGTTCCTCTCCCAGCACCCATGTTCTTACTTATAAAATGGAAAGAGTAAGCTCTGTCCGCCCCGCCCCCCACAGCCCTGTGGCCGTACAGTGAGACCCTGCCCGAGACGGCCCTTTCCGCGTGGGTCCCCTGCTGTGTGACCTCGGCCCAGTGCTGTCCTTCTCTGTGCCGTTGCGTACACGGCAGCACGAGGGCAGAGGCCGGCCGAAGACTGCCTCCCCCCAGAAAGGAGAGAGCGTCGCGTAGCTGGAGCTGCCTGGAGTGCAGGTCAGGTTTCCCTTCCCGAAAGCCAAGGCCCCGTGTCGCCATCCAGCTTCAGAGAGGCCCAGGGGAGTTCTGGTGTCCTGGACAGAGTGCCGAGGGCCGGTGACCTGGGAGGTAAGTCCGCTACCAGATGCCAGCTCGGCTACCCGCTGCCAGCCTGAGCTGGCCCTTTGGTCCCTCCCACGCTAATTACTGCCACCCCTGGCAGCGCCGCTTGGCAGCTCGGTACCCCAGGCCTCGCCCAGCCGGTCTCCCCTTTTCCTAACAATCCTTCCAGGTCCCTCCATGTCTGTCCTCTCCCCACTCCTCCCAATCATCACCTCCCATAGGGATTCACCTTGAGAATGCAAAAGTCCTGGCCCTGGACTAGGCCCGGGACACCCAAGTACGTGAGAGACCGCCCTGCTCCAGGGAGGAGCCTGCGGACAGAGCCGAGCCCAGCGCCCTGAGGCCCGGCGCTGCCTCCACAGGTGTCTGGTGACAAGTCTGCTTGGTGAGTGTGCCCCAGGCTCCAGGGACAGGGCCGAGGGCTGACCAGCACTGCCTCCTGCAAACCTCACCGCACTGTGAGGTGGGGGCCATGGCAGGAATGAGATGGGCCCATTTTAGAGAGCTGACCACTGAGGCTCCGAGAGGCTATCCACGCTCGAGGCAGCGTGCCTCGGAAGTACAGAGCCAGAGGTTAGACCCTTGCCCTTCACCTCCTCCATGGAGCACAGCCACAGCTGAGGGCGAGGAGTGGTGGACGGATGTCTGGGAGGATCTGAGATCTCTAAAGGGGGGCGACTTGACAACAAGGGCGGGCCTGGCAGAGGAATAAGACTATATGTACCCTGTTTCCCCGAAAATAAGACAGTGTCTTCTATTAATGTTTGCTCCCAAAGATGCGTTAGGTCTTATTTTCAGGGGATGTCTTATTTTTCCATGAAGAAGAATACGGTACACATTTATTGTTGAACAACAACAAAAAAGGAAATTTATTACCTGTCTATGGTACAGTAGTAGTTGTCATCACAAACCAACTCACTGATTGGCCGCAGCACAGCCGGAGCTGTTCAGGCAGTGCGAGGTCTCTTTAAATCAGGAGTCAGATGCTTACATTAGCTTCAGGAGCCTTATATTCCAGGGAGGCCTTATATTCAGGGGAGGCCTTATTATTGGGGAGGTCTTATTTTTTGGGGGGGTGCCTTATATTACAGCGAGAGGCAAAACTGCAGAGGCCCCTTCCCTGCCAGGCATGAGGTCCTGGGAATCATATTGCTGTTCCGGGCAGAGTGCTTGCTCAGGCCACAAACTGCTTCCCAACAGGTGGATGCAGGTCTCAGAGCGGCAGTGCCACTCAGCCTGTTTCCAGGCTGCGTGCAGGCAGGCCGTGCACAGGTGGACCGTGTACAAGTGGGTCGTGTACAGGTGGGCCTTGCACAGGCAGGCTGTGTACAGGCAGGCCGTGCACGAGGTGGTCCATGCATAGATGGGCCGTGTACAGGCGAGCCGTGTACAGGCGGGCGGTGCACAGGCCGCAGTGCACAGGCAGATGGTGCACAGGTGGGCTGTGTACAGGTGTGCCGTGCAAAGCACCAGCAGGAGAGGCCCCAGCACTGGGAGCAGCCGTCCCAGTGCGAACAGGAAAAGGCAGGGCCTTCTAATTGCTCCCCAGACCCTGGTCCTGCGGTCATTCACATCCCAACTGCAAGCACGCAAAAAGGCACCGCCGGAGAAACGCCCCGGACGGTGGTCCTGGGGATATGGACTAGATTTGCCAACCTGGGCTTTTACTGGGTGTTCCCCTCAAAAATGTAAACACACTTAACCTCGCATCGCTCCATTGCTATTCCGTTCTTTTCAGAATTAACCCACCGGAATGAGTCATTATTCAAAGTCTCTATCCATTTTCCGGGACGCCCGGTATTTGTCATTTCATGTCAGCGTCCCCTGTTTGACTCTGTCCTCGGAATGTGAATTCCCCTTTAAAAGGGTATAACGTCTCCTGGGGCTCCCTCGCTAATTACCGAGCCAAATACAATCTCTGACTCGTGTTCATTTTATTTCGGGATGAGAGTCATGCTGGGCCCTTTTCAACATACATTAACCTTTAATGCTCCCGAGATGACTCCCAGTTTCTCATCTGAAAACTAGGCTGCGGGCGCGATGGAGGGTCGGGCACTCCCGGTGGCAAAGGAGTGTACACGCCAGATGTCATACTGGCCTGGCTCCCTGTTCCCTGACCATGGGGTGTGGCCAGGGGGTGGGGCTTCTAGTGACCCCTCCCACCTTGTTGCTAGCAGAGCCCTGGAGGATTTCAGCATTCCCTTCTGAATCGGGGACCCAGCCCCACATTCTGAGCAGAAAGGGGTCTCCCTCTCCCCGGATCACACCCAGCCCATGGGTCTCACAGCAGCGTGCTCTGGAAAGCAAGGAGCTCTGGGTCCTTTGCTGATTCCTGTCATTCCAGCAGCATTAACTGAGCACTTACTATGGGCCACGTGCTCTGAGAGGACCACCAACCGGAGCTTCCTCTTCTGGCCTCTCTCTCCCCTTCCCGAGGCCTCAGCCCTGCTATTGCTCACGTCCCAACCGGCCCAGGCTGCAGGTGGAGCCTGTGGAAACAGAGACGCCCTGTGCTCCTGACCCTGCCCCACCCAGCGAGCTTGGCCCTAAACGCCCCCTAAGGGAGCAGGACTCTCCAGACCCCAGGGCAGCGGACAGTCTTGATGGTCACTCCCTCTCCTGCTGCGGGATCTCCTTCCCCTGGGAGGAAGCAGCCCCTGTCTGCACCTGAGCTCCTGGGTGTCTAGAGCCCCCCTCGCCCCTGATACCTCCCTCCGCTCCCCCATGTAATTCAGCGCTAAGAACACGAGGCAGAGCGTCAGAGTGAAGCTGGGCCCCTGGCCCTTCCGCTAACTACTTGCTGTGTGTCCCGGTGCCGTGGCCCCACCTGTCTGCCCTTCCACGTGGACGTCGGGGACCCCAACAGCGCCCCCTCATGAGGTTGTGAGCACTGAGCAGGACCCTGCTAAAAAGTCTTACCACCGTGCCCCACGCACGCTCAGCTCTGGATAAATGTTGCTGGTCTACCCATGGCTATTAATTATTAATCGCTCTCATGAAAGGCTAAGTGGGGTCAGGGCTGTTAATGCCATCCAATAAACTGGCAAATGGAGGTCCAGATGATACGGAGATTCCAAATGTAAGTTCAAGTACAAGGCCCAGAAACAAGAACTGGGAAGCCCCCACCCCCCTGATTTAAATTCCCTCCATCAGTGCCCCGGGAAGGAAGGAGGACGGGAAGGACCACGGAGTGAGTGGACAGGACAGAAAGAGGAGAATGGCCGCAAGGCCTGGCCACCACACCCAGGAGCCTGTGCCCGGTTTGCTGGGTCCACCCTGGTGTCCTTCAGGGACCGTGTAGGGAGCACTCTGCTCCTGGCTCGGCAGCTTGGAGTCCCAGACACCCCTCCACTTGGGGCTCCCCCTCAGGATGCTCCACCCATCCCTCCCCACCCCCTCTGGGCCACACCACCCTGCGGGGGGCAGCAGGCAGTCTCCTGGGAAGCAGGTGATCCTGCAGGCCCCAGGGGGGCTCATGGCAGACCTTCTAGAGGCTTCTATTGTGAGCCCACAGATGGAGGGATGGACAAACAGCCAGTGGGAGACTCTCCCCAGGAGACCACAGCCCTACCTCCCCCCCCACACACACACACACACTCTCTCTCTCCTTTCAGTCATAGTGGACATGGCAGTGATCCAGGTGAAGACCTTCCAGAGGAGGCGTGTAAGGAGGGGGTCAGTGTCCACGGGGGTGGGGCTTAGATGGGATCACATCCTATGATGGGCCAGACATCGCACTGGTAACCATAGGCGACCCTCTCGCGGTGCATGCGCCTTACCTGACCGCAGTCCACAGGCTTTGCATGTGCTATTTCATTCAATCCTCACAACCACGACGAAAGGTGAGTGGTATTATTAAACCCATTGTACAGATGAGGAAACTGAGCCACCGCGCTGTGCAGTAACCTGCCCGAGCTAAGCAAGACCTCATGGAATGGTTCTCACAACGACTCGATGGTAAAAGGGCTTGTTTTTTATCACCGTTTTACGGAGAAACTTGCAGGAGACCACGCAGGGAAGGAGGAGGGGACTGTGAGTAGCATGGCTGGGTTTTAGCCACGCCCACTCCAAGTTTGGCCTCCTGGTCACCATTCCCTGTGGCCACCAACCCTGAAAGGTAGGTGCATCACCACCGACCCCATTTCCCCGAGGAAGGAACGGGATCCAGGGGCAGAGGGACTAGCCCAGGGCGCGGGGCTAGTAACCCGTTAATCCGGACTCGGGCCCAGCCTACCGGTCTCCGGATGCCCAGGTGGTCACCTCCTCCCCATCCAAGTGGGCACTGCCAGTTAGGGGCTTGACACCCCTCCACCTCCAGACCTCCTTCACGGGGTCCCCAGCCCGAGTGGCTCTGTGTGATGAAGCTTCCTCAGGCCCAGGGGCTACCACCAGTGGGGATGGCCACCCCCTGAAGGTCTGCACCAGAGAGGAGGTAAGAGCGGGGCTGCACCTGTGGGCTTCCTGGGTGGGAGGGGCCTGTGTGGGGAGGGTCTGAGTGGGCCAGGTCGCAGAGAAACGTCAGTGTTCTACGCAGGGCCTAAGAGAGTCCCCTGGATTCCTTGACCTTGTTGTTGTTGTTAATTCTCACCCCGGGATATTTTCCCTGTGGATTTTAGAGAGAGTGGAAGGGACGGGGAGAGACACCGAGAGAGAGATGCATCGATTGGTTGCCTCTGACATGGGCCCTGTTGGCAGGCCGGGGATGGAGCCTGCAACAAAGGTAAATGCCCTTGACGGAGCATTGAACCTGGGCCTCTTCGGTCCTGGGGCCGATGCTCTAACCTGAGAAAAACTGGCCAGGGCTGGACTCCTTGACCGGTGGGAGGCCCGCACACCCCCTCAGACCTGCCCTCCGTCCCTGAGAGTCTCTGCCTGAGGACAAGCAGGAGCTTGTAGATCCTGGTCTCTCCTGTCCGAGCCTCCCTCCTCCCTCCTGGGTGGACTGAGAGGCATGGTCTCCCATTCTGGCCCTCTTCCTGCAGTTAGAGGCAACCAGGCCAGCAGGGGAGGGCAGTTAAGGGCGACCAGGCTTACAAGGTAGGGCAATTAGAGGCAACCAGACCAGCAGGGGAGGGCAGTTAAGGGCGACCAGGCTGGCAGGGGAGGAGAAGCAGAGGGTCCCTCACACATCCAGCCGTGAGAGCACCCATCTCATTGGAGGCAGCCGGACCCAGACACTCAGGACCCTCCCTGGATTGGAGACGGTGTGAAAGGCCCCCACCGAGAGGGGCTGCCTGTGCCCGATGTGCCGCCGAGACAGCGCACAGAGCACCCAGGACCAGCAGGAGAGAGGGAGGGGGAGATCTCTGACAGAGGGACTGGGGCCATGCAGGAGAGAGAGAGAGAGACAGATGGAGACTTACAAAGATGGAAGGAGAAAGAGAGAGATTGAGATTCACCCAGACAGAACACAGGGAGAGGCAGAGATGCACCTACAAATCCAAATATAGACCTTGAGGAAGACAGGCAGCAAGAAAACGGGGAAACAGATACAGAAAGAGGGGAGGAAGGGAAGGGAAGGGGGATGGGAGAGGCAGGGAAAGCTAAAGGGAAATTCCAAAAGAAAAACAGAGGAGAGACGGAAGAGAAGGGAAAGACAGCAGCCAGAGGACCTGCTGGAAGAGAGAGAGGGCGGGGAGAAGGTGTGGCCGGCGGGGAGCAGCCACGGTGGGCACCCCAGCCCACAGCCCCCGCCCATCACATATGGCTCTTGATTTCTGAAGGCACGCGAACAGTAACCATTAATCTCTATAAATAATTTTATCCGCCGGGCCTCCTAAATGGGTTCTGTGTGTGTGCGAAAGCTTTTAAAAACCGCCGGCTCGGTAAACAGGCCGGCAGCAAACAAAGGCCGCTTCCTCACAGCGGGAGGGAGGCCGGCAGACCAATTAGACCGAGGCCGAGGGCGTAATTAAAAGGGAGCGTGTGCTGACCAGCCCCTCTCCTCCCCCCACCCCACCCGCCTGCCCTCCAAGGGGCCTGGAGCCAGCTCACACTGGTGGGGGTCCCCACCCCTTCACCCCACTCCCCATGTGTCCTCTCTTCCCGGCTCAGGGTTTGCAGCCACACCCTGGGCTGAGAGGGGCATTCTGTGGGCACTTGAGACATCACCCAGCCCTGAGTCCGGCACCCCCACAGGAGGGAGGGCACCTTATTCTTCACAGACACCCCAGGGAAGCATGGGTATTCCTAAGGGCCCAGGAAGTCCTTCTTTGTCTCTAGCCTGAGTCCCTCATGCTTTTCCATACCCTCTGGCCTTTAGAACTGAGGTTTCCAGCCGTCTGGAAACAGCCTGGGTGGCCTCTCAGATGGGGGGCTTCTATCCCTGGCTCCAAACCCCAGTGTGTTGTGGGGGCCACAGGCCCTCCTTCCAAAGTGTTCAGGGCTTCTTTGAACTAGCCCTGGATAGTGACGTCTCACTGTTTTGTTTTAATCCTCACCTGAGGATATGTTTTTTTATTGATTTTTAGACAGACAGGGAGAGGGAGAGAGAGAGAGAGAGAAAGAAACATCGATGTGAGAGAGAAACATTGACAGGTTGCTTCACACACTCGACGACTGGGAATCAAACCAGTAACCTTTTGGGGTACAGATGATGCTCCAACCACTGGAGCCACCCAGCCAGGGCTTGACATTCCACCTCGTCACTCCCCTCCCTAAGTCTCGCACTGGGAACTGGCCTGGCCCAGAAGAGAACCCTCTCACCCCTTCTTTTGGCTGCTGTTCTGGCACTAACAGAGCCCGGAGCATAGGCTGCTGGGGTACCCAGGCCTCCCCCTGGAGCCTCACTTCTGCCTGTGTCCACTGTCTGACCACTGGCTAACGCCCCCAAGTTACCGTCACTCCTGCTGAGCCTGGTCTTAGCTCACGGGACCCCCAAAGCAGGTGTCTCCACTGTCCTTGTGAAGCTTCCAGTCAGATTCTGGTCTCCAATTAACCGAGATCCTCTGAGCTGCTGGCTCTATCACCCACAATCCCTCTGGCCTCTGTGCCACCTCTGGGAGCTGAGCTCCCAGGTAGTGGAGCTGAGCCTGGGACACGGGGCGCAGGTCTCCCTTCACTCTTCAGAGTTGGTCCATGTGTGGGTGCTCTGGCTCCCTGCACCGCCCACTGCCACCCAGCCCCCGTTCATGCTGCAGGTATCACCTCACCATGCCCAAGAGCCCCCCTGAAGACCCTGGCTTCACGGGACAGGCCCCCACGTGGCCGAGAGTGGGCCAATGGTGCAGAGGCACCGCCAGCCAGCCCTCCCCGACCCCCAAAAACCACAGTTGCTCTGAACTTAGAACCCACACTGGCTCCAGAGAGCAGAGAGGCCGCCCCCAGCTCCAGCTGTGACTGAGTAAGCGTCTGCCTCCTCCCCAGTGCCCAGAAGGCTTGGCAAGAACAACTGAGGGACAGGAGGGTAAGGAATGACAGATCAGCTTCGTGGTACTGTGTTCACCAGCTCTCAGGACGAGGCCACGCGTGGCGCAGGGATGTGGCGGTTTCCCAAATGCCACATGCCTCCACGCAGAGCGCAAGAGCCGAGCACGCCAGCCGGCCTTTCCCTGCGCCCCGTGTCCCAGGCTGGCCGTGGCTGCTGCAGGGACACAGGGGTGTTCCTTATTGCTCTCCACTTTCCTTTCCATTGGACTCTCTTTCCAGCCCAGGACCTTTCCTTAGACGGTGCTCACGCCGCAGGCTTCACTCAGCCAGAGCCCAAGGTCTACTGGGTAGCTCAGTGGTTGGGCGTCAACCTATGAACCTGGAAGGCAAGGCTTGATTCCCGGCCAGGGCACATGTCTGGGTTTCCAGCTGGATCCCCAGTAGGGGGTGTGGATGAGGCAGCTAATCAATAATTCTCTCTCATCATTGATGTTTCACACATCCTCTCCCTCTTTCTTTTTCTCTCAAATATCTCTCTTTCTCTCTCCATATGTGTGTGTGTGTGTGTGTGTGTGTGTGTGTGTGTGTGTGTTTTAAAGGCAGGCAGGAGCAGTCTGTGCAAAGGTCCTGGGGCAGGAGTATGCTAGACCTGTTTGAGAAGCAGCAGGGAGACCAGGGTGGTGGAAGGAAGCAAGTTGTAGGCAAGGACTTTGGAGAGGCGATGGGGCCTGATGAGCACACTGGGGTTTTATCCCAAACAAGATGCTTGAGTTTAAGAGGAATCACTTTTCAGGAGTTAATGTCACGTGAAAACACTTGGTGCAGGGTCTGACACATAACAGGGGCTCAGTCAACCGAAGTCCCTTCCCTCCTGGGCAGAGACCACGTCTCCCCAGTGAGCCTGGGAGCTCCCTGGGGCTGGGCTATGTCTTCTCATCAAACTCGGGGTCCCCCAGAACAGAGCATCTTCAGACAGGGGGGTCCCCGGGCCTGCAGGGGCCTCCTCCATGCCCAGATGCCGCAGCCAGAGCCCGGCTCTCCCCACACCCAGCCTCCAGCATGCTGGCTGCCCTGTTTGTGTTTGCTTAGCACTTCCCGCAGCCCCCGCCGATCTGTTGGTTTTCCTTGCTCCTTTATTAATTGGCTTTTCTGTCCTTGGGATTATTTGATTTCCACTTAATTGCTTGATGACAGCAAGTTTCGGTTTTGTTCTTTTCTCTCCCAGAAGAGGGGCAGATGCCGGAGGCTGCGCCAGGCGGTCTGGTCTCCTCGGGGGCCGGCTTTCCTCTCCTGCCCGAACTTCCAGGGTCCCTTCCCACCTGTCACCCCCCGGGGGGCTGAGGAGGAGGTGGCCACAGATCTAAGCCACCCGCCAGGTGTGAGGGGAGCGCAGGCCCACGCTCTTGTGTTTACACAGCCGGAGTCTGGAGCTGCGGATCCAAGTCAGCATCTTGTCCAAGTGGCTGGGCCAGGCCTGGAACACACGCGATCCCTCATGCTCAGCGGCCTGTGAACATCCCCGCTGAGCCCACAGTGGCTCCCGGGAACCTGCCTGGGGCCACAGAGCCAGGTGAGGGCAGGACAGGAGGCTAGATGTGTCAGATGCAAAAGGCACACCCTCCCGCTTTTCCGGTGGGTGAGCCCTGCCTCTAGGACTCTCAGACTACCTCCCCACCTACACCCCGTCCCCAGGACTGATGTGCAAACACTGAATGGGGAAAAGGTACAAATTCTGAAGACTCACCAGGCCGAGGTGGCGACCTGGGTGGGAAAGACCATTTGACCATCTTTTCAGCAGCGAAACTGACTCCCTCTCTGTGGGGAGAAAGTGTTTCCTCCTGGGCAAGCCTCCAAGGTAACCCCACCTTCAGAACGGACCTATTGGGCCATGTTTCCTGAGCATCCTCCCTTACCCTCAGTTTCCCATTCAGGGGACCTACCTCCTTCCCTGGCTAACACTGAATCTGAAACTCTAGGGGCAGAGTTTCCCCTCCCCACACCCCCAAAGCCTTTTCAACCCCAGATTCCAAATGCTCAGACTCAGAGCTGTAACCCTCCGCCTGCAGCAGCCGCGCTCACTGGGACTCGCCTTTCGCAGCCCCGGGACCCTCCCCTCTCTCTTCTCTCCTAAACACGGGCTCATGTAAACCCTCTCTGCACAGAGCAGAGCCTTTCAACCTGGCACCAGCCCTTGGGTGTATTTTTCGGATCCTCAGAATAGATTTTTCCCAGCCCCCTCCCTGCCCTGACCCTCTCCCTGGGCTTTTACAGAAATGATGGCTTAGAGGAGAGGTGACCGCCCCCGACCACACGGCACAGGAGAGATGAAAACGCAGGTGCCCCAGACGCCCCACTTGGGACCTCTCCCTCCTCACTCTGCTGCAGACGGTCGCTTTTATGAGGGAACCCGGCCCCTGAAGAGGGAAGCGGGCGCTAATTGGACCAACAAGCATCACCTGAGAGGCAGAAGGCACACCAGCTCCACCGCAGACGGACGCAGTCCGGGGCCGGGCAGTACATTGTGTCCTGATGTGTGTATGGACACGTCTGTCTGTCTGTCCCACTTGAGCTTTGTGAGGGCAGCGATTCTGTCCGTGCGGCTCCCCCCGGGGTTCCTAGCAGCGCCTGGCACACGTGTGCAGCATCAGTGAGCAGGGTCTTTGGCTGCCTGGAGGCAGGACCCAGCACCCCAGGGCCACAGGCCCATAACCCTGCCCCCCCCCCCCTGCCAACTGTGCACGCGTGTGTGAGTGAGGGCAGCGGAGCCGGGCCAGGCCAAGGAGGCACTTTCCACGGGGCGGGAAGTGGGGGAGAGTCCCCAATCATTGTGATAATTTACAGTCACACTTTCCCTATCACAGCATAGGCTTCCTTCTATCCAGAGGTTCTAGACTAACACTGAGGGGGAAGGTGTGTGTGTGTTAGGGTCGAAACGCTCGCTGCTCAAAGGAAGGCTCCAAGAGACGTTCTCATGCAAACAGCAAAGGGTTTATTCACCAGCATGCTGGGGCTCACAACGTACTCTGAAAGCAGAGCAGAGGCTGAGAGCCCCGAACCAAGTTACAGGGTGTTTTTATAGTATTACGATAACAGGATGCGGCTGGCGGTTATTGGTTATCTCTGGGTTAATCTCTGGAGACATCTGGGCCTTGTCTCCTTCCACAGTTTGGCTACAGGCTGTCTTCACCACACACACTAACAACCTGCACCTGGGTTACACTAACAACCTGCACCTAGGTTACAGCACTCTGGAAATTTCTTAACTTTGAGAATTTTTAACTCTTCATGTGTGTGAGATAACCCACGGCCTGCAGCAGGGGGGATGCTCAGGAAACATGGCCCAATAGGTCTGTTCTGACCCTCAAAATAGACTTTTCCCAGGCATAACCTGCCCCCTCCCCCGCCCTGACCCCCTCTCTGGCCAGAGCTGGAGCTTTTACAGAAATGATGGCTTAGAGGAGAGGTGATCCAGGACTGTGGCCTGGGGGTGCTGGCTCCTGCCTCCAGGAGGCCAAAGCCCTCACTCACTGATGATGATGATGATGATGATGATGATGATGATGATGATGGTGGTGATGAGAGAGAGAGAGAGAGAGAGAGAGAGAGAGAGAGAGAGAGAGAGAGAGAGAGAGATTTTAGAAAAAGATATTCAGAGTCACCGGAGAGCCAGACCGACAGAATTGAGAGGGGCTGGGAGGCTGGCAGAGCTGCGGGGAATGTCTCGCAGCCGCTTGAACAGGAACCTCGTGCTGTTAGGATTCTTGATGCTCGTGCCGCACGGCGTGTGGTTTGGCGCCTCTGTCTGTCTTTTCCTCCTCCTCTTCGGGGGCCGCCGCGTCCACTCGCTGTGGCCTCCCACGTGCCGCCCTGCAGCCCGGCGTGCGGGAGGTGCCCTCCATCTTGGATGAATTGACTCGGGCATGGGAGGTGCGCTGGGAGCTCTGCCCTCACCTGCAGGGCCAAGCGGGAACCTCGCTCACCCTCTCTAGACCTCACTCCGGCGTTCAGAAAGGAAGGGTTGCACGAGATCACTTCTCTGAGTGTCTCCACCTCTGCCCGTCTGTGATTTATGAGGGTTTATCCCAAATGCCTCTGCTTCCCGAGCAGAGGCGGCTACTTCTCTTATGGAAAGGGGAAACAAACGGGGAACGACCCCCCCACACTCCCACAGAAGAGACGCGGCGTGCCTGGCCTTATTGCCCGGCTCTCTTTTTCCTGGCGGCCAACACCAGCCCTCGTGGGGTCACCATTCATTGGCGTAGCTGCGCCCAGACCCAGGACTTCCCCAGGCCTCTCTGCAGCTTGTCCCATTGTCACACCCCACCAGAGCCATCACAGAAAAGCTCACTCTGCTTACTCCTCCCACTGCTCCCTCCACGGCTCCCCACTGCCGGCAGGATTAGGCGCGTCTCTCACACAGCAGCAAGGCCTTCACAATATGGCCCCAGCCCCCTTCCCGGCTTCCGCTCTCTTTCTGTCCTCCATTCTCCAGGCCCTGTGTGGTCATACCCCCATGCTTTGATCATGCTCGCGCCCCACCTTTAAACGCCCTCCCTTTCCCGGTAATGACCACTCATCCTCCCAGGACTGGTCACAGACCACCTGTCCTCTCCATTAGACCTTTCCTGCCTGACTGCCGGTTGGAACACTTGACCCAGCCCCTCCCGCTGCCCGTTGTCTGTGTTTGTCTTGGACAACATGCAGAGGCCATTGCTGACTGATCTTTGCAGCCGTCATCTGCCAGCCAGTGACCTACACATGTGAGGTGCTCTATACACTGGCAAACGGGACCCCAAAAACCCAGCCTGGAGGTGTGCGCTCCCACCAGGCCCTGCGCTAGCTCTGTGGGCAGTAACTGATCTCACCCCCCAGCAGCCCCGGGAGGCGGGGAGTATGACTGCCCCTATTCACAGGTGAGGATACCAAGGCTCAGAGGCCTGCTGAGCCACACAGCTGCTAGCAGAGCCGGACTTAGAGCCCGGATGGTCCGCATCAGACCACGTGTTCTGAGCTGCTGCATCTCCTACAGCCCTTCCCACACTCCTGGCCTGACAAGCTCAGCTCCTGTGCCTTCCCAACCCCGCCTCATCTCAGTCAGGAGGCACAGGGGACCCCACTTCTGTCCAGAACTGGGCAGGACAGAGCGCGGAGTCTGGGTGGCTAATCCAGGCACAAGGCTTACACAAGGCAGATCCTCCACATGTATATTTGTTAGGAAAACGAAAGGGTGCCTGAGGGAGAGCCACGGCGAATGGGGGAGTGAGTCCAAGTGCCAGGGGATGAAGGAGGTGAGAGAGGGTGCCGTGAGGGCCAGGTCCCCTCTGTCTGCCCCCCCTCCATCAAGCGCCAATTGCACCAGCCACGCAGCTGGCCACAGTATGAGGAGACACCTCCCCAACGCACCCTAAGGCAACGTGCCAGCAGGAACAATTGCCTCCTCCCTTCTATTCAGTGCCCCCCGGGGCTGAGGGACCCGAGTCAGTAAGAAGGGATTCTAGGAAAGAACAATTAAAGGCCGCCCAGGCTGTGCCTACCTGACGCCAACATCTGGATGAAATGTGAAACCTCACACCCTTGTCAGTGGTTTTGTCATTTTTTTCCTCCACACAAAACGCTGGGCCTTGAGAAACATCTGGGCGAGGAGCTGGCTGACTCAGCTTTCTGTCCAGAAGTTCAGCAGGACCTATGTGCAGCCTGACTATGGCTGCTGTAGAGGCAAGGTCAAGGTGAGAAGGCCAAGTGATGGTGAGGAAGAAGGGGCGGCCATCCTGCCCCGTGGAACCTTCTGTCCCTTGGCTCGTTCTAGTCTTCACCTCCATTTATAGACCTCCCCGCCCCCCTCCATTGAGAGGGTTGGTTCTCCCCGCCCCCTGCCACGGCCCCCGAGTTGCGTGAAGCTAAGAGACATTGACGTTCACACATCTGCCGCTGGGAAGCAGCCGGCCCAGCACGGAATTAGCCAGTGTCTTCCCGCTCCTGGATTATGCAGGCAGCAACTTTGATCGAATCTGGCAACCAGATTTATGAATCAGTCGATATTTATTGCAGGGAACGATCCATCTTTATGTCTGGTCTGTGCACACAGGACCCAGGGGCCCTCAGTGCTGAATGTTGGCGAGGTCTCAGCGAACACATCTAAGGAAGGGAGCAAGGAAGAGGGGTCTGACACCAATCCAAAGGGAGATGAGATAAAACGTGAAAAGTGTCACTGGGAGACGGAGAGGGTGGGATGGAGGGGTGATAGCTATCATATCCACCCCCTGTTTGCCCCTGTCTGCCTTTCTCATGTCTCTCAATCTCCCATGCCCCGTGCCAGCTGACCAGCAAATGTCAACTACTTATTATATTCTTTGAAGTCAAACAGGTTGAAAAATTTTGCCGGACCAATCAGAGAGCTGAGGTTATGACTCTGCTGATGACTGGCCAGGGAATAGGCTACTCAGAATTCTCTAATTTGCATACTTGCCCTGATTGGCTAAACCGCTGCCCCCTGTGGTAGAAAGCAAATCCCCAGTGAAGGCAGGGAACCATTCATCCAATGGCAGCGGCTCATTCTGAGGACTAGGAGGAACCGTCTGTTACTGCTCCGGGCTTTATAACCTCATTGGAAGAACAGGAGTGAGGGCAGAATTTAAGATGGTTGGGAAGAGAGAAAGTAGAATGGTCTCCCAAACATCACCTTCGACTGCCCCCTTCTCAGCCCTGATTCTACCTCCTGCCCCAACCACTTCCTTATTCCTCTGGTTCTGTCCCCCCAGGTGACCACCCTTTGGGTACTATGCCCATCCTCACAACGCTCCCCCTCCCCCTTTGAGGCTTCTTCCAGGAAATACAAGGCACTGTGGGGCCTTGAGGAGGAAGAAGGGAAATGTTGGAAGCTTAGCAGTGCCTCACACATCATGGAGCAGAGTCTCTGCCAGCGGAGAAATGAGAGCTACCTTGGCCCTTCCTCATGTCTCCAGCCTTCACAACAGTGAGGATCATGGAGGCTGTTCTAGCCGTGATGGAGGAGGGGAGGAGCAATTAGTCGGTTAGGGAAACCAGACCTGGTGCCATGTCCATCCACCCTTGAGGTCTGGGCTGATGTTGGGCAGGGGCACTGCTTTCTGGCCTTACAGAGACACTACTTTCAGGGCGGAAGGGTTGGACGGAGGCGGGCAGAGGAGGCAACTCAGACACTAACTCCTATATCCCAAGTGCCCAGCAGTGAAAGCGGTTTGGGTAGTGACCACGCACAGTTCAAGCTCGGAAGCACGGTTCCCATGACCATCTGTTGTCGAGATGAAACATGTCTGGACACTGGCATGCACTGGACGGGGATTTTGGCAGAGTCCTTGACTCTCGATAACTCTTTATGGTTCTCTGACTCACTCGTTTAACAAATGTTTCTAGATTGCAGGCGAGACCCAGCTCTGTGGCTAACGGGCTGTGTGGCTACAGCGTTTCCTCTGTGAAGCCAGCTTCCCAGCCACGGAATGAGGGTGCTAGGCCCGTGGACCCTCGAGGGCTCCTCCAGCTGGGACAGGCTGCCTCGCTCTACATGGGACCAGACGATACTACAAAGACCCCCCTCATCCTCCTCACCTCCCTCCTATTCCTCCCTCACTGCCCATAACTTAGCAGAGTTGGGGGGGACAGGATGGACTCCTCTTGGCCTGGGACGCCGTGTGAAACAAATGGCCCTGTTGCCATGGGAGGCTGGGCACTGGTGAGGGAGGCGAACGTGGGCACAGGTGATTGACTCCTGCAATAGCCCAGCCGGGGTCTGCATGAACGTGAAACAGGGTGGCTCTAGGCCAGCGGTTCTCAACCTGTGGGTCGAGACCCCTTTGGGGGTCCATCGACCCCATCACAGGGGTCGCCTAAGACCATCAGAAAACACAGATATTTACATTACGATTCACAACAGTAGCAAAATTACTGTTAGGAAGTAGCAACGAAAATAATTTTATGGTTGGGGGTCACCACAACATGGGGAACTGTATTAAAGGGTCGTGGCATTAGGAAGGTTGAGAACCACTGCTCTAGGCAATCACTCAGCCGGGCAGACCAGAAACGACTTAAGACGGAAGACACAGAACATGCGTACATCTCTTCCTGGGGATGCCTGGAATGCCCTCAGCTCCCCGCCCCCACGGCACAACCTCGGCAGGTCAGCCCCCTCTCTGGCCCCTGAGATTGGACTCAATCCTCCCTCAGGCAAGGCTGGAGGACCACAGGGTCCGTCTGGAAGGAGTGGACGCAGGCAGTTCTGGGGGCCTGGCTGGGCACTGAGGGAGGCCAACTTCTTGGGCTCATTAGAAAGAGAGTTCTCACTGTAGCCAGTTTTGGTCCATGGACGGAGCATCAGCCCACGGACTGAAGGGTCTTGGGTATGATTCTGGTCAAGGGCATATACCTACCCTGTTTCCCCGAAAATAAGACAGTGTCTTATATTAATTTTTGCTCCCAAAGATGCGCTAGGTCTTATTTTCAGGGGATGTCTTATTTTTTCACAAAGAAGAATACAGTACTCATTTATTGTTGAACAACAAAAAAAGAAAATTTATTACCTGTATACAGTACGGTAGTAGTTGTCATCACAATCCAGCTCACTGATTGACCGCAGCACAGCCCGAGCTGTTCAGGCAGTGTGATGTCTCTTTAATTCAGGAGTCAGACACCTTACGGTAGCTTCAGGGGCCTTATATTCCGGGGAGGCCTTATGTTCAGGGGAGGCCTTATTATCCAGGAGGTCTTATTTTCGAAGGATGCCTTATATTACAGTGAGAGGCAAAACTGAAAGTAGGTCTTATATTCGGGGAAACAGGGTAGGTTGCAGGCTTGATCCCTGGCCCTCATCTGGGTGAGTATGGGAGCCAACTAATTGATGTTTCTCTCTCTGTCTCTCCCACCTGCTTCCACTCTCTCTAAAAATATCCTCAGGTGAAGATTAAACTAGAGATGACAGAGTTCTCTGGCAATTGGCACCTGCCACCATCGGGGGACTGCCCCAGCAGACAGTGAGCTCCCCACCCCTGGGAGCCTTCAAACTGCACCGGGAAGATCCGCTGTCGGAGATTCTCGGGATGATGTCCCCATCAGGTAGAAGATGGAGGCTGGTGACTTCTAAAGGTGTCTCCTCCTCCTCTGAGGCCCTGTGACAGTAGAAGCAGCAGAATATGGTGGCTCTGAGCTTGTGCTTTGGCCTCGGCCAGACCTGTGCAGGTTCCAGCCCCGCGTCTCTCTTGCTGTGTGACCTTGAGTAAGTTAACCCTCTCTGAAAGTCTGCTTTTTCACCTGTGAAATGTAGGGTATCATACCGCTCCGTAGGATTGAGGGGCGGGGGAGAGAATGAAAGTAAAACATTATTCAAGGGCCTGCTATAGTCAGGGCGCCTTTGGAAAACCCCAGAGCCCACATTGACTAATTCATCACACCCATCTACACTAAGCTGCGGAACAAGGAGTATGTGATTTAGGCCCTACCTGGGGTCAAGGTCAAGTTCCCTGACTGTCAGGAGGTCCACATCTCCAAGAAGCAGGTTTTTATCCAGTTTAATGAGGATGAATTTGAAGATATGGCGGCTGAAAGTGGCTCATCGTGGATGGCTATGCGGTCACATACATCCCTAATCACAGCCCCCAGACAAATGATGCGCGAGCACTCCTAAAGGCTTTGTCACTGTCCCGGCCTTATGCGTGCCTGCCAAAAAGTCCTACTTCCTGTCTTGTATCAAGTATCTACAAAGAACTACAACACAATAATAAAAACACAAACAAGCCCATGAAGAGAGGGCAAAGGATTTGAAGAGGCGTTTTGCAATGAGGTAGGTGGGCTGAATGTACGCCTAACCTGTGAGCCAGCTGCACCACTTCGAGGTGTTTACCCCAAAGAAAAGAAAACATATCTATAAAAAAAAAAGACTTGTACAAGAATACTCACAGTAGCGGCTTTCTTCACAGCTGCCCCTCGCTGGAAACAGCCCCAAAGAAACCGTTCACGAACAGAAGAATGGATAAACAAATTATAACCACTACTTGGTGTTACAGGGGGTGGAAAAGTACTGACATATGCAACAAAAGAGATGAGTCTCAAAAAACAGGAGGAGTACATACTATCTGATTCCATTTATGTGAAATTCTAGAATGGTTCTTTCACAAATGAGAATGGATTGCCTCTGCAAAGATGAGCGCTGATTGACTGGGAAGGGGTCCGAACAGACTTCCTGAGTGATAGAGACGTTGCATATCTTGATAGGGATTTGGTTTACACAGGTGTAAGCATTTGTCAAATCTTCTTGAAGAATACGCTTATAATGTGTGCCTTTCACCCATTTCACTGACATAAATTTAACACACACAGAGAGAGAGAACCAAAGCAAATATTGAATTCTACTTAATGATATGCGTGCTAAAGGGTTGGGGGGTGGAGTATGCTGATGGTCTGCATCTTACTTTGAAATATCCCCAACATAAGATGTATTCAAGGATAGATATATATGGGCAAATGTTTAATGAAGGAGATACAGCAACGTGCTGACAATTGTAGAGTCGAAATGCTGAGCACAAAGATTCTGACGATATGTCACCTGAAGATACTCACAGTCCTTTCCAATTCTCTGCATGTTCCAGATTTCATCTGGTGTTTGTTATCTGTATCTGGGCTGGTCACAAATGGAAAAAAACTCAGCATAGCCTTGAGGTGAGGGCGGGAAAGAGCGATCAGGATTTCCAAGAGAGATTAAGAGGTCATTAGAGTTCTATAGCCCTTGATGTAAAAAAGCCAGTCTGGGCCCAGGTGGTGTGGCTCAGGGTTTGAGCATCAACCTATAAACCAGGACATCTCCTGGTTGGGCCACATGCCTAGGTCGTGGGCTCAATTCCCTGCAGAGGCATGCAGGGAGCAGCCAATGATTCTGTCTCATCATTGATGTTTCTCTCTCTCTCTCCCCTCTGTCTCTCTCTCCCCCGGCCTTTTTCTATGAAATCAACAAAGATTAAAAAAAGAAGAAGAAGAAGCCAGTTCACATGTGTCCCAGAAGTTCTCTTGTCATTAGTTGCCCACAGACAGCCAGATCACCCCCATCCAATAGGACATCTGGAGGACAGGACGTTTACATTCCATTTCCCATCTCCCAGTGGAGAGTGTCTTCCTGTCGGACCAGAGGATCCCCAGGGCAGGGACTAGGTCTACCCGTCAGACTGGAGGTTTCCTCTCAACAGCACCCAGGTCTTACCCAGCACACCAGGCTCTCCTTCAGCTAGAGGTTATGTCTGTTCAGTCAGTGTGGAAACTATCTCAGGACAGGGACTGACACCATCAGGCCAGGGGTCTCTCTGGATGTATCCGCCTTGGCCAGGGACTTCTCAGAGGGCTGCCAATAGTTGCTCAGCATTTCCTTCATGACTCCCACTTGAGCTGCGCCAGCTGAGCACTCGGCAGAGAGTGAGGGAGCCGTGATTGACAGTCTCCAAATAGGAACACTCTAACTTTCTCATCCCAGAAGCTGACACTCAACGTGTATGGCCTTCACATTCAGCCAAGGAAAAGCAACATTAATTCACTTGGTGATGGAGACTTGACACGCCCTAAAGTGAAGAAATTCTAACTCGAGGTTCCCCCAGCAACGGTAGCTGGGCAACATCACCCTCAGGCATTGGCAGAAGGTCACCTTGCTCAACAGCTCATTGGGCACAGCTGCCTCGCACACCTGGGCCCTCGGGAACTGAGGGTGGGGTATTCCCAGAGATCCGAAGAATGAGAGATGGTGCTGAAGCCCCAGGAACAAGGAGAAAAAAGGGAAAGAGCCAAAGTGTGTTCTCTGCTCCCCTTCTTCGGAGGACCCCATCAGACAAGTAGTATGTCTCCCCCACATCACATTTTCTCTCTCTTTCTCTCCCTCCCCTTCCTTCCCTTCTTCCCTCTCATCAATATATAGATGGACAGCTTTAACTAAGATTCATGTTCACAAGGGTAAGTTGATGACATATTTCCAAAGTGTTGCATGATTGGACACTAGAGTAGACACCTGGCTGAGAAATGGAACAAACTTGGTTATCATATGTATTGATCTTTCATCCTTCAAGCCAATTTCCCCAGAACCCTTCCCCTCACCTATGACCCCTATAAGTTTGGCTGACTTCCGTATTTTCTTTGGAATTCAGTTTCTACCGTGACAACACAGCTTCTTTTCATTATTCTGGGTGAGATGAAGAGAGGACCATCAAGCCATTATGAGAACTAATATGCCATTCAGAGTTCCTTAAAGTGTCATCTTGGGTTTCAGAAGGCAAGATAAAAAATGGAAAAGGCTATCTACAGAATGGAAGAAATTACCTGCAAATCACTTGATAAGAGTTTAATATTCAGAATATATAATAATTCCTACACTCAACAACAAAAAGATAAACAACCCAATTTCAAATATGGAAAAGTTGACATTTGTTACAAATAAACAAATGACCGATAAGCACATAGGAAGATGGTCAACATTATTAGTTATTAGGGAAATGCGTATCAAAACCTCAGTGAGGTGTTGCTTTATGTCTACCAGGACGGTGATGATGATGTTAACATAACAAGTGTTACTAAGGATTTGGAGAAATTTAAATACTTGCACATTGCTGGTGGGAATGTAAAATGATACAGAATTTGTGGAAAATGGAATGCTAGCTAAGGAAACCAAAAACTAAACATAGGATTGCCACATAGCCATATAACCAAGCAATTCTGCTCTCGGCATATTATCCAAAAGAATTGAAAACAAGGATTCAAACATATACTGGTAGGCCAATGTTAATTACAGTAATATTTACAATAGCCAAAATGTGAAAACAGCCCAAAATGTCCATCAACGGATGAATCGAAGAGCAAAATGTGCTGTATATGTGCAGAGGGATATTTTTCAGCCATAAAAAGAAATGAAGTTCTGATACATGCTACAACATGTATGAACTTTGAAAACAAGTTAAAGTGAAACAAGCCAGACACAAAAGGACAAATATTATATGATTCCACTCAAGTGAAATATACAAAAAGGTAAAACCAAAGGGATAGAACATCAATGAGAAGTGAACAAGGGTTGGAGAAAGGAGAGAGTGGTGAGTTATTGCTTAATGGTTGTAGAGTTTATGTTCCGAGTAATGAAAAAATTTTGGAAACAAAATTATAAGTGTAATTTAACACATGTAATTTGCAAATATAAATTGCAAGTTATGTTTACAATATTGTAAATGTTATTAAAGTAATTAAAATGTCAATTTGTTTTTTACTACAATCGCTATATTTCGCCACATGCACGAAAAACATTGAAGGCAGGTGCTGATATTAGTGCTTCTGTGGGTGGGAAGGTTCAACCTTGGAATAGTGGTAAGCTGGAGACACTGAGCAAGACGTCTCCTTTAATCTAGGTTCACTAATTCTAGAATAGTTCCGGAAAGAAGCATATGCAAGTCTTCTTAAGAGGAAAGCACCTCTCATTTAGGCCCCTTGAGTCCCCAGAGATTATGTGCAGCCAAACATGAACTCATCATTAAAGGTTAAAAGCATACAGGGTAATAAACCATCCCGAGGGAAAGTCAGCAAAAGCAACCAACAACAAACTTAGGCTCTCAGATACTGGAATTACCCCCTAGAGCAGTGGTTGGCAAACTCATTAGTCAACAGAGCCAAATATCAACAGTTCAACGATTGAAATTACTTTTCAGAGCCAAAAACCGACTTCTGGGCATGGGCCACGAAGTTTCAATTGCACTGTACATGTGCACCCGCACGTGGTCTTTTGTGGAAGAGCCACACTCAAGGGGCCAAAGAGCTTGCATGTGGCTCTTGAGCAGCAGTTTGCTAACCACTGCACTAGAGTGTGTAAGCTCCATGAAGGCAAAGATTTTTATGTTTTGTTGACTGCTGAATAATCCCCAGGTGTTATAGCAGCAACTGGAAAAACAAAGCACTAAGTAAATATTTGATAATCAAATTATTACATTTTAACAAAAAATAAATATGTATAAATGCTTAAAGCAGCTTAAAAATCACAAAAATGAGCAAGCACTATTAGATCATAAAATTATGAAAAATATTTTTAAAAAGAATCAAGTAGAACTAGAAATGAAGTGGGTACCGAAAGTTAAACACTGTTAGAGAGAGAATTTAGTAGACTGAAAGGTCAAACTGAGGAAATTATTCAGAGAGAATATATTAGAAAATAATGAGAGGTGCAGAAGTATGGAAGACCAAAATGTCTTATATGCATTTAATCAGAGACCCAGATGGAGAGAATATAGAGAATCAAATTAAAGAAATATATGAATAATAATGACTAAAATGATTCTATAAGTAATAAAAAAATCGCATCCAAATATACAGGAAGCAAAATAGATAGCAAGCTGGGCTTTTTATTTACATTTACATACACAACTTACAGGACACCAAAACTAAGTAGATCATAAAAGAGACTGAGAGAAAAGGCAGGTTATATACAGGACAGGTAGTTACAATGACAGTAAGGTTTTCATAAATAAGAACAGAAACCAGAACAGAGTGCTAAGAAAAATCCTCATCAATCTAGAAATGTGTATCCTGCAAAATTGTCTTTCAAGAACAAGAGGAAAATATTGGCAGAAAATCAAAATATGAAAGAATGTAACTACATGAACTTCATTTCTCAAAGATCTTCAGGAAAAAGAAAAACGATTACAGAAGGAAAATGATTACAGATGAGCATTAACTCTGTGAGGGAGCTCATAATGAACAGTTTATTCAAATTTGTCCATTAGATTATGATGAAGTCGCCTTCAAAAATGTCATAATTCCTGACCTTAGACATGACCTGGCACATGTTTAATAATAAATCTAAGTGTGTATCCTGACCCTGTATACTAACCACTTTTGTATTGGCCTTTTATTGATATATATGTGTTTTGCTTCCAAATCTTCCCTTTTTAAGATGAACAAAATTTTTAATCTTTTAAAACACTTTAAAAATAATTAATAAATCTTACGTTCATTGTAATTTATGATATTATATACATACTATGACCATCCACATTAGACTCACCTTGGCCACTTGTTGAATTCCTGACAAAACAGTATCTCTGAGAATGGAATCTGCCTTTTAAGCAAGCTCCTTCAATGATTCTCTGAGACTATGGCTCAGGATGTGGCAGTGGAGGTATAAGAAGTGGGAAGATTCCGAACACATTTTGTAAATAATGTCAATAGGATTTACAGGAAAGAAAATGGAATTAGTATGGGGGAAAGAGGCAACATGAAGAATGATACCCAGGATTGTAGCCTAAGCAGAGGACTGATGGTGTTGACATTTACAGAGATGGGGAGACTCCAGGAGGGGCAGGAAAGGAGACTATCAAAAGTCTGTTTGGGGACTTGGTAAGTTTTATTTGCCTAGTAGATGTCTAAGAAGAGGTGCTGAGCAGGCAATTGGACCCATAAGTCTGGCATGAGATGTGTGTGAAAGGAGGAGACATAGACACGTGCCCATGGCCACACAGCTAAAGAGTGGCAGAACCCAGGCCTCCGCCCAGGAGTGATTGACACCAAAACCTGGGTTCTTAACCTCTACGCTATGCTGCTTCCCCAGCAATTCAAGGTGAACCTGGGTTCGGTTTTTAAGGGAAAAGGACAGAGTGGAACTTTTTAGGTCACTGATCCATGGCCATGATGACGGTCATTCTCCCTGTGTCCATGTTACCACTGGGTCTGCACACCCTCTCAGCGTGTGCTTGCCTTCCAAATACATCATTTCCCAGGAATTGGGCGCCTCACATGCACATGAATAGAGGGGGAGGAAGAGAGAGTGGTTGAGAGTTTTTTCTTTCTTGCTTTTCTCCTTTCTTTTTTTTTTTGGAAACTGTCCGGGGACTGGAACGCGGTGTTGCTGCTGGTGGTGGCAGCAACTGCTACAATCAGAGCTATTTCAAAGCAAAGAACTAATTTACTGCATGAATGACTTTAGCTCAAAAGAAGAAATAAGGACGATCAAGAGTCCTAAGGGAACAGAATAATAGGGTAATTTACACGGGGAGATGAGGGAGATAGGAGAAACATGCAGGGTAATTCTTTTGCATAATCTTTATTTTATATTTTTGTCCTTTTTCCCTTTGCCTCTCTGGAGGCAGAGCCTCAGCTCAGAAACGCTTCTTGGTCAACCCTCAAGTTGATACCTGAAAAAAAAAATGCAAGGGCAAGGGAGACAGGGCCACTCGAGCTGGGGAAGAGATGGTTACGAAGTGGTTTCCTACAGCCAGCTTCTGTTGGGGGACAATCTGTGGGAGACCCCAGTGAGCCTTGAGACTGAGGGATTGCAAAAGATAGCTTCATACATCTGGTGGAGTGCTATGTACTGAGTAGCTCTCAGTTAGGCCAGCCCCAAACCAAGAGCTCATGTTTACCCCTATTATGTGACCCCTAATTCATATGTTGAAATCCTAACCCCCAATGTGATAGTATTAGAATATGGGATCTTTGGGAGATAATTAAGTCATGAAGGTAGACCCCTCAAGACTGGGATTAGTGCCCTTATAAAATATAGCCCAGAAATATCTCATCTCTCTCTCTCTCTCTCTCCTATCTATCTATCTATCTATCTATCTATCTATCTATCTATCTATCCCTCCTTCCACCGTGTGCAGATATAAGGAGAAGAAGGCAGTCTACAACCCAGAAGAGGGCTTTGGCCAGGATCCAACCACGCTGGCACTCTGATCTCAGACTTCCAGCCCCCGGAACTGTGAGAAATGCATTTCGGCTGTTCACACGCCGCCCAGTACATGTTAATTTGTTGTCGTATCCTGATCTGACGGAGACCACCACATTCTTCATTTCCCAGCTCAGAGGAGATCTGGGCTGGCAGGACTCTTGGAGGGCATTTAGTCCAAGACCTACAAATTCAAGTCAAAGCGTAGGTTCTAGGTCTTACTCCAGTGCACACCAGCTATGTGACCTTGGCCAGACCCTGGAACCCTGAGTTATTTTAGGCATAAAATACAGATTGTCATCTTTATCACTGACATCTGTTGTCTTCCTCACTGACATTTGTTAGGATCAAATCAGCAGATGCCTGGGAAAGCACGTTGTTCACTGCAAAGCATTGTATAAATAAGAGTTACTGTAGTCAATGAAGGAAACTAAGTCCCAGGAGTTCAGTGACTTATCCAAAGTCTCATTGCCAGTGAATGGGAAACAAAGGTTTGGGCCTAAATCTACCGAGTTCTTCCCAGAGGAGAGATTGTGGGGCAGTGGTTAAGAGTACGGACGCTGGTCTGCCATTTGTCAGCTGTGGGACTTGGAGTTAGTGAGCTAGCATTCCTGTGACACAGTTTCCCCATCACTAAAGTGAGAAGAATAATAGCACCTACCTCAAAGCATTGTTGTGTGAACTCATAAGCTAATATATGTGGAGCATTGAGAGCAATGCATGCAAATCATGTTTAATAAATGTCAGCTATTATTATTATTCGGGCTAAGCCCAGGAGACTTCAAAGGATGTGGTTGTTCCCCTTGTGGATCCTCTTCAAGACCAAGAAAGAAGAAATGAGAGTCCTGGGCAACAGGAGGAGTTCAAGTTAGGCTGTGGTGGGACCTCAAGTCCGGTAGAGCTAAAGGATCCTCCTGCCTTGGAGTCAGGAAACCTGAGTTATGGTCCCAGCTCTGCCACCTAAGCCAATCTCTTTGAGGCCCAAGTATCTTGTCTGTCCAATGAAGCTGACAATCCTTTACCAACTTGTCCGTACGACAGGGCTTGGATTATACCAAGTGCAGAAAAGCTGTAAAGTTCTATGAACATATTCAGGTTATTCCTAGCAGTACAGATGGATAAAGTTTTGCAGGGGGAAGGAGGACTGACAAAGGTATGACATTTCCTACCTGGGAAGTGTTAAAAGACCAACCTGCAGAGTTTTGGGGTTGCAGTCCTTTCTAACAGAAGGATGCTCACTGTGGCCAGGGGCCTCCCCAGAGTAGACGTGAGGAAGGTGGAATGGGGTAAGTCAGCTGCCTCCTCCAACTTCCTGCAGCATCCTGGCAGGTGAAACCAAGCTCCACTGGACATAGCTCTACCTCTTTCAAGGCCCCATATTGAATACCCCCTCCTTCTGGAAGACTGCCTGTAGTTCTCACATCTTCCCGAGGATACTTTCAAATTCTCTGCCTGAATGGTTAATTCTCAATGACCTGGAGTAACGGGACACAGGGGCGTGGAAGGAAGCCACAGAGAGCCCTCGGTCACAAATACACACAAAACCGCAGTCAACCCTCCATGACCTGTTATCAGATCTCTGTGGCTGAAGGGACATTGGACTAAGAGAGGCTTGAAAACTGGGCAGAGGTTGATAAGTTTGATTTTAGAAATAAATTAACGTTGGGATCATAAGCCTAGGAATGTGGATGGAGAAGGGGGGGATGGGCTGTTCCGGATGAGGTATAGGGAGAGGCTTATTCGACCCTCCAATAGAATCACAGACATTCTCACGAGTCACCTCTGCTACGTCCCTCTGGGAGAGGTAAGCAGTGGGGTCTCAACAATAACTTAGCCACAGGTAATGCATTAATAGCCCCGGTAATTGTGACAATGGTTTTATTGTTACACCTCCCCATTATATTATAATTTATTTGTTACCTTTACAACTGCCCTACCAGATTGGGAGCTCTTTGAGGCAAGGAGTTATCTCTCATTTATCTCACACGCCTTGGGGCCATAGGTGCTCCATGAAATTGTGTTGAGCAAATATTTGTTGACTTAGAGATTAGAATGGGTCCTTCATTGTTAAAGACATTTCTAGAGAGCTGTCAACTGTACAGTGGTACCTCGAGATACGAGTGCCCTAACATACGAGATTTTTGAGATACGAGTGGTCGAGTGAGGGATTTTTGCTTTGAAATACGAGCAACATTTGAGATAGAAGTAATCACGCAGATCGGCCAGCTGCACCAGACCCACCAGTTTACCGCGACTCGAGCATCTCATAGTTTCCCATGCCTCAAGGTTACAGAATGAATTAAACTAGTATCTCGAGGTGCCACTGTACCTCTTTGCCTTTTCCAAGAATTAGGGGGCAACCTGAGCTTCACCCCATGCATTCACCTCTGCCCTAGGGCCTGAACAGATCAGGGAGAAGATCTAGAAGCCCTTAGCAGATGGGAAGGAAGGCTGGGGTCCAAATTCAAAGACTGACCCAGAGCTATGTTCTAAATACTGACAGAGACCATGGCTTCCTGAATCAAGATTTGAAGGGATGGAGAAGGAAAACCCAAGGAATAATTCAAAACATCCTGCTCCCTAAATCCTAAAATAATCATCACCCATCTGACCTAGACTCTCGGCTCAGCCTTCTCAGAGGCAGAAGCATGGAAAATGGTCTTTGGCCAAACGTTGCTTCTTTGGTCATGATATTCGACCTCGGTCAAAGTTTTATATACCCTGACCTTCCCCACCCCAGACCTCTTTGTCCACTCACTATAATTAAGCGGCCACAAAACCCCCATAAAGCTCCAGTTATTGCCACAAACATAAGAGCAGGAGTTATTCGCTGTTACCTGTACATAAATGTTCCTGCTTAATGTGTAAATGCACCTATTCTATGATTGAATGGGCTCCAGGTTTATGGCTGCGGCTGCTGCGTTGCTGTAGCCCGTGGTTTTATGGCCCTAATTCCATAATAAGCCTTCGTTTTAATTTTTTTTCCCTTCCACCTTGCAGCCAGAGTCGCCTGGAGGTGGGGGAAGAGAGAGGGTTCCTGCCCAATCACTCGAGGCCACCTGTCACAGCAAAATCCTCACTAGAGCCAAACCAGCCCACCTGCTCCTTCATCAAAGAAGAAGGTCACCTACCCTGTGGCTGAGCGGCCCAGATGCCCTCCGTGTCGGAGGCCTGAGCTTTGACAGTATCGAGTTCATCCGTAAATGTGCCAGGGCAGTGCCAGCTGTTCGTGGCCCCGGGAGATGCCCAAGCGAGGGCAAAGGGAAGGCAGAGGTCACATAAACAGGTCAGGAGAAGGAGGCCTGCCAGCTGGAGGGCCTGACCCCAGCACAGCATCATTTTTTAAAAAAAGAAAGAAAGAAAGGGGAGGAGGGTGGCTAACAGGACAGGCACTGCCTCTGTCCGTGGTGCTGAATCGTGCTTGCAACCTTAGTCCTGGTTGTTTCTCCTAATCCCCGACTCCGGTGACTCGGGTGCAACGCTTTTAATTCCCTTGTTGGGGACATTTAAGCCATCTTTACGCTGCTGCTGAGTGAGCAGAACCTGTCACGTGTCTCACAGTTGATGCAATCGGTTTAAGTACTGTTGGCGATTCTATCACATTTCCAACCAAGTGTTTCCTTTTGAACACTTCGGGGTCTCCTCGCCCAACACCTCATTGCTGCTCACATAATTGCTACTCACCTCACTGCTCTACACACGTGCAGAGGTGAGAAGTGGAGAGATGGTGGCATCAGCAGGGGCCACTGGGTGAGTAAACCCAGTAACAGCAGGACACCACCCCACCAGCAGATTAACTGCTCGAGGGAGCCAGCAAACCACCCTTGTGGTGCAAAGGGAGTTCGTTTGAACACTTCCTTTTTTAAAATCCTCACCCAAGGATATGTTTCCATTGAAAGAGGGGGGAGGGGGAGGGAGAGAAAAGAGAAAGAGGAGGAAGAGGAGGAGGAGGAGGGGAAAGAAACATCAGCTGCCTCTTATACATGCCCACACTTGGGATCAAACCACATCCTAGGTGTGTTCCCTGGCTGGGAATTGAACAGGCAACCCTTTTGATGTACGGGATGATGCTCCAACCAACTGAGCCATCCAGCCAGAGATGAACATTTCCAAATTTTCAAAGCCACTAGTGTGATGAAAAAAAAAAAACTACCCAAGAAGCATGTTTAAGATCTGGTGCGCATGGACAAGGAGGCAGAAGCCCAACCTCAGCTCATCTCTGCAGAGAAGGGAGAGGAATGGACTCACCCCGGGAGGAAATCTGCCACAACCAAGACAGGGCTGCAGATGGGGGAAGATGGGCGATCTGAGAGGACTCACTGAGATTCTGTTAGGCCAGTTATATTCTTATCCCTGGACCTGCCGCCATTCATTTGGGAATGGAAGAATCATGGGGTCTGGACAGGAAATGATGATCTCCCACTTGCTAGCTATTGAGTGTGGGCCAGATATTTAATCTCTCTGGGCCTCTGCTTCCACATCTGTACAATGTCTGATAACAAAAATCCCTTTTAACAGGAATCTCATGGGGATTCAATGAGATAAACGTAAAAGACACAGGTATGATGAGGACTCAATGAACGGCAGAAGGGGTGTGTGCCTCGCTCTTTTCAGATATACTAGGAGACTGTGAACACTTCCTCAGAAATCCAAAAGGCAAAGGCCCCTTGAGCTTCGGGTCACTAGAGGGCAAACCCTTACCTGCTCTAAAGCCAAGACTAAAGATAAAGGGGGCCTCTTTGAGGCCAACTCTCATGTTGTTAAAATTTTGGTGGGAAACCTTGAGGTCATGGATATCAGTCATTGATGAAAGGCCATGGCCACGCCATGACCACAACACCCTCATCCCATGGGAGGGGAAGAAAGGGTCATAGGAGGGTATAACCTGTTCCTTTTCCTCTCCATTTCCCCAGCATTCCTCTTCCTGGTCCCTTCTTCCCTATAAACAGGAACGTTTGGGGGAAATGGGCATCCATGCAAGTCCTAACCAGTGCAACCAGGGCTGAGCATCACTATTCAGTGAGAGGGTTGGGGTTGATGTCCTCTAAGCTCCTTCTGCCTTGATCTTGTTATGCACACACTCTGGCTTGCACACGCTGCTTGTACCCTGGCTAGGTCATTCTTAGACCTGATTATAGTGTTGGCCACATGTATGTGCAAAACCTGATGAGAGGCAAATGGGAAAAGTATGACTGGTCAGGCCAGGTGGATGATTCCCATTGGCACCAAGGTCTTCATTCTTTTTTTTTTCTTTCTTTCTTTTTTAAGCCTCACCTGAGGAATTTTTTTTTCCATTGATTTTCAGACAAAGTGGAAGGGAGGGAGGAGATGGGGATTGGAGAGAGAGAAACATCAATGTGAGAGAGACACATTGATTGGTTGCCTCCCACACACACCCCAACCAGGACTGAGGATCAAACCCACAATTGAGGTGCGTGCCCTTGACCAGGAATAGCATCCGAGACCACTGAGAAAAAACTGGCCAGAGAGGCCTCAAGGTCTTCAGAACAATGGGCAGATCCTGCCTCCAAGGGGAAGCTGGTTGAGAAGACTCGCAAGGATAAAAATCTATAATAATGTGCTAATTAGACTGGATGTCCTTCTGGATGAAGCCAGAGCCTCGAGGGAAGCCTAGGTTTGGGGTGCGAGAGGGAAGCTGGTGCCAGCAGCCAGGGGAAGGAAGGCCTACTCCTGCACGAAATTTCTGCAATGGGCCTCTAGGTCTATATAATAAAAAGCTAATATACAGATAGACAGGACAGTGGAACAACCAAACAATCAGTTGCTATGATGTGCACAGCAGAGCAGTGAACATGGTAGACATAAGCTGTGGGGGGATGGTGGAACAGGTGAGCAGGGGCACCAGACCAAGATAGGGCATTGGTCGCTATCATCAGGGCAAGCCTCTGTCAGTTACTGAAAATTATTTGCTCCCATGGGCCAGAGTCCTTCCCAGCCCTCACACCCACTGGTGGCACCTGGTATCAGCCCTGATTGCCCTTCAGGACTTTTCTACCTCCCCCTGCTCCTGAGGGGCAATTGGGCAACAGCCACTGCCAGCCCTTCTTGCAGCACACAGCACACAGGGGATTGAGGCATGGAGGATGCAGGGAAATCTGCTTCTCTGCCTATAGCAGCCTCATGGCCCACCCCCAATTCCTTTCAAGATGCATGAATTCGTGCACTGGACCCCTAGTAAAAACATAAAAAAAGAATATCAGGGGCTAGAAGAGACTTGAGAGATGTTATAAATGGTTAATTGACTTGACCATTTACAGATGGGAAAACTGAGATCCAGAGGAAGACCCCTCTGAATTCCTATAGTGACCAACTGTGCTCTCAGGATCCCCAGAGCTTTCTCTCATAACTCAACAAAGAACACGCAGTCCAACAGCTCCATTTTGGTAGAAGGAGACATGCTATTTATATGTTTGTTTCCAATTTGAGCTTTTTTGTCCCCCGTGGCAAGGAACAAGACGAGATAATCCTTTTCTCAAGGTTTCCTTGTACAATCTCTACCAAACAGATTTCGAAAGTGAGAGTTCCTGTCCTGAGCATGAGATTCTCATTCTCTCTCTCTCTCTCTCTCTCTCTTTCTCTCTCTCCCTCCCTCCCTCCCTCCCCCCTTTTTTTTACTGCATTTTCTGAGAGTGACTCACCTCTTTACAAGAGGAAGGCCACTTGAGGGAGGCCCCACACTTCCTTCCTCCCAGTATCCAGTTGAATCCTCTTCTGGAGTCATCTTTCTACCTTTGAACTTTATATGTCCCCCTTTCAGTCCCTCTAAGTCCTTCAGACTACCCCCCTGCCCCGCATGAAGTCAAGGACACTGCATTCCCCACCAGCTGAAGAATTCCTTCCCGAAGAGAGGCAGCTATCTAGTCGGGCAGCCATCCCCACAGGGAGCTGTGTCTCCCTCACTGGGCTCATATTCCCACAAGACAAGGACTGGTCTCCGCAGAAGGCAGAGCTCTGCCCCTGCCTCTCACTGCTCAGCACCGAGGAGGTGGCGTGAGCTCAGAGGAGTGGGCTAATAGCTCAGAAAATGAGTCTCAGGCCAGACGCCTTCCTAAAAGCGTGAAGAAAGTGCAACACCCTGGAGCCTGAAACCTCTCTCTTACGTTTCCACAGGTTCGCATCCTGCCTCCCATCCCCCTCACCCCAGCCCCAGAAGCATCTCCCTGGGTCAGTGCAGCCAATGCAGGCAACTTAGGTGCTCAGCTGCTAATTGGAGTCTGTGCCTTGGAGGGAGGGGGCGGGAAAGAGAAGGTGCTCAGGCTTCCTTGCCTGCTGAACTGGGGACTGGTCTGTCTCTCCACCCACCTCCCCACGGCAGTTCCATGTCTGCAGAGCTAGACCAACAGCCTGAGGACTCCGTGTCTGCAGAAGGGAAGGTCGGTGAGGTCCCCAGAGGCAAAAAGACGCCACTCTAATTCAATGATGACAAAGGTCAGCCTAGCCATTCATGGTTTTCAACACTGGGTTGGGGGAGCCCCCAAACGCTCACCTCTTGAGTACAGAAAGTCAGCCCTAAAAAGGACTTTGGAAATCATGCGGTCTCATCATCTCATTTTACAGATGCCTGGAGAAATTTGCATGGCAATTTAGCATTGACATCCACATCTCTGAAACTCAGAGCTCCCAACTCTGGGGCAGGAAGAGGGAGAGAGGCGCCCTGGGAACGTGGAAGGGCCGGAGTCAGACGGGGCTGGCGTGCGCCTCCTGAGCCCGCCTCGCTGGGTTCCTGGGCAGATCGCTTACCCTCTCTGAGCCCGCTTCCCCCGTGTTTGAAACGGGGCGATGGAGGCATGCGGGATGTAATGAGACAGGGTGTGTGGAAGAGCTGCGGACATCACAGATGATCAAAGAAGCGAGTTCGGTCTCCCAGCCTGGGCTTCCTCCACGCCAGCAGAGGCCCTCCCAGCAAACATGTCCCCCCGCCAGCCTGCAGGGCCTCCGCCCTCACTTTTCCTGCCACCACCACTTTTTCTGCACACATTTGGGGAGCTGTGTGTCCCCAACTCCCTTTCCCCAGAGTGAGGGGGGAGGAGACGCTGATGATGCCTGTTCTGAGTCCCTTCTGAGACCTCTGCCTCATTGCTTTGTTCGTTTCTGTCTTTCCACCCGTATCTCATATCTCGTGGGCAGCCAGCGTCTTCCTGCCACTGAGAGAGGCAGGGGGCAGAACAAGGATGGGGGCTGGGGGGGAAACTGGCAAGGTCGGGCGAGCTGGTCTCTTTGTTCCCAGAAAATGAATGCAATTTCCATTCCTTTCCACAGGAAGCGGGGTCCATGAGCAGCAGCGGACGAGGTGTTGCCGTGGTGAGTAATGGCCCCGGCGATGGCTCTGCCCTCGGCTTGTACCTCGTGCCCCAACCATGAACTTGGGGCCAACGAGTTGAGGGGAGGAGTGACAGCTTCAACCCAGCCCTGGCCTCCCCTCGCAGCTCCTCCTGATCTGCATTCTTTCTCTTGGTGGGGGAAGGGGGAGCCCTCCAGATGCTTCTCAGAAGCTGCTGGAGTTCCTTTGGTTCACTGCCCCCGGGAAGAGGAAGGCCCAGAGAGGGGAAGGGCCTCACCTGCGGACACACAGCTTCTCCAACCCGTGGCCTCTGAACCACAGGCGCGCACCCACCGAGGCTGGGGCACTGGCTGGTGCTCCCCGGGTCCTGCCACTAGCCCTCATGCTTATCTACAAAGGAGGGAATTAAAACCCAGCCAGGCCTGGATGTGACTATCAGTTTCCCTGCTGCTGCGTGGCCTTAGGAAACTTTCCTCCCCTCCATGTCCCTGTCTGTGAAAGGTGATAATGACAGAGCCTCTGGGGTCGTTTGAGGACTAAAGGGCTCAGTGTGTAATGTGGAGAGCGGGGAGTGGCACGTCCCTCTCATGCCCATTCACAAGCCCTGTGCAAGCTTCTGCTCCCAGTCTCTTCCCCCAACAGCGCAGGGGCGGGGAAGAGAGGGGCAAGAATATCTAGGGCAGTGGTTCTCAACCTTCCTAAGGCCGTGACCCTTGCATACAGTTCCTCATGTGGTGGTGACCCCCAACCATGACATTTTGCTACTGTTATGCATCGTGATGTAAATATCTGCATTTTCCGATGGTCTTAGGTGACTCCTATGAAAGGGTTGTTCGACCCGCAAAGGGGTCGCGACCCACAGGTTGAGAACCGCTGATCTAGGGGGAAGTTCACAGCCACCGTGTCCCCCTGCCCTGTGGTGAAGGGCCTCTGGACAAAATGAAAGCCCACATTCGGGAGCTTGCGTTTTGCAAGGGGCCCAGGGCTCCCTCAGCCTGGGGTCCCACCACCAGGTCAGAGGGGCTCCTACCGCATCACGTCCCGGCCTTGAGTCTGAACGCATTCAATCCGGACAGAGACAGGGTGGGATGTGGAATACCGGTAAGTGCCGCTGTCCGCCACCAGCAGGCCCTGGGAGGGCCCCCCGACCCCCCAGCTCTGTGCCTGCACGTGTGGCCTGCGTGGGCCTGGCTGAGATGGGGGTGCATTTGCAGAGCCTTGGAGTCCCTGAGGGCCTGGAGGAGCCCCGATGGGTCTCCCCACACACACACAGACCGGTGCGCACCTGCTGGAGGCGTGCCATCAGCTGCATCCCGTCAGGCGTGTGGACCAGCACTGCCTGCGAGTGAGGAGGCGGGTGGAGCAGGCCCGCCTCCTGGCTCCTGGCCAGGGCTCCCAGCGTGTGCTGCGTGTCCCGGGAGGGCTGTCCCGCCCAGGGAGGGACATTCAGACTCCCAGGCTCATCGCCGAGCCTCTTGGCCAGCAGCAGCAAACCCACAAATGCTCAGAGAAGTCAGGGGCCTCCAGCTGGAGGTGGGGATGTCGGGTTCAGAGTCCTGTCCTCCTGAGGGGGGGGCTCTTGGGCTCGCATGTGGCACACTGTGAGCAGGTCCAGTCAGCTTGCGCCCTTTCAACACCCCTAGGAGGTAGGTCCCCATGATGCCCATTGTTTTAAGCAAGGAAACTGAGGCACAGAGGAGTTTAACAACGAGTTCAGAGACACACAGAGCCTCAATGTGAATCCTGACTCATCTGGTTTCAGAACCCAACCTCTTAACTGCTCTAGACTGCTGCTTCACTACACACACACACACACACACACACACACACACACACACGTAGCAGGCCCAAGCCCTGGAGTGGACCCCCTGCTGGAATAAAAACAGAAATACCTTTCTCCCCTGATACCCCTCACCTGCCCTTCCCAGCTCTTTGCATAGAAAAAAAAAAAACACCCCCATTTCTCCCCTTTGCCCCAACCCTGTCTCCCTAAGATGGCATCTCCCTGGCCCCCAGGCCCTCGGTTGTATTGCAAAGATGCCCTGGCAGTCGGGGAAGCAAGAACAGAATGAAATATATGTAAGATCTTATTAGTAAAGGACATCTGAGCTTCTAATTAAAATTTGCCTAATGACCCAACTTCTCCATCATTTTCGCTCTCAGAGACATTAATTTAATGTGACAGGTACTTAGGCAAGGGGAAAATTAATTTTTCCCTTAAAAAATTAAAGGGGGGAAAGAGTGGCCTGCTCTCTTATTTATTGATTTATCTTTAAAATGTTTATTTTTTCAACCTGCCGCCCCCCTCTCTCCCAATAAAACCCGAGGCTGGAGAATAACTGGATGGAAGGAAAGGGGTTGGAAGGAAAGTGTCAGTAGAGTGGGCACCCTGGTGGCACCCACTTGCAAGAGGGGGGCTAGCTGGTGCTCTGGGGCAAGGCTGTTGGGTCCCTCCACCCAGAATCCCCAAGTGCTCACTGAGAGCTGACTGTTGGGGCTGGGATTCCGGGAAAGCTTGTCCTACAGACGGTTTGATGGCAGAGCCACTGGTGTCTGTGTCTTCATAGAGCATATGGTGGGCACTTCTTCTTCCACCCTTCCTGGGCATCGCTCCCCAAGCAGCAGGCTGCAGCCTGGGCACAGGTGGGCGCAAGGAGCAGGTGGGAGATGCCCAAGGAGGCAGCCCTGGTCTCCTGCCTCTTGACCACCCGGGCCTCTCAGGACTGGGGAGGGCTTTGAGCCAGGAGGGGGCGTCCTGGCAGGGAAACGGGGCACGGGCTGGATGGCATTCCAACCCCAGCTGTAGTGTCTGCACGAAACCCACTGGGGGCGGGTCGGAAGAAGGTAGAAACGTCTCCCTGCCCTCATACTCTTTTAGTTTTGCCCAACCGTCTCCTTTCCAGACTCTGGAATGTTCTCTGCCTCTTCCCAGGGGGCCCTACCCCCATCCTGCTTCACATTTCCCTGCACCTCAGGAGCTCTGTGCCCCACTCCAATCCCCAAACCCTTCTGCAGGTGTGGCTTCATCCTTCAGGGAGAAGGGGAGGGGCAGGCGGAGGGGAGAGCTGAGGCAAGTGGAGGGAGGAGCCTCCTTTTTAAAGACGGGAAGAAGTCCTGTTACTAACTTCTCCCTCCTCCTCCTCCTTCTCCTCCTTCTTCTTCCCCACCACCCCAACCCTTCTTTCTCTGACACTCTCTTTCTTCGCTTCCCCCTCCAGCAATACGACTGGGAAGCCGAGGGAGGCTTTTCTAGCAATTAACCGAGGCCTCTGATCGGAGAGAAGGTTCAACACCTGGAGAACAATTATTTTGCTCCTCTAGGTCCGTAGGGGAGGCGGGGGGTGGAGGGGGGTAGGGAGAGGGCAGTGGGCAGAACTTTTCTCCATCTCCTGGCCAAGGGGCCAAGGCCCACAGCAGGAAGGGCTGCTGGGAGGAGGGGGTGGTGGGTGCTGCTGGGGGCTACCATACTGGCTGCTTTCCCAGAGCCCCATGCCCGGTTCAACCCCAGCCAGCCTCCCCAACCTGTGCCTACCCCCCGCCCAGGCTGGAGCTTCACTCCCTCCTTCCTCTGTGATCTTGAGCATGAAACGGCAGTCCTCTGAGCCTCGTTGGACGGACCTAATAAATGGTGATAAAGACACGGCAGACGGGCGAGCTAGTGGCCGGAAACTTGCCTTGGACAGTGACAGAAGGTCCCCTCCCCCACATCTGCCCACCAGCCCTCCGCCCGCTGGCCGGCCGGCCGGAGAGAGCTGCAATTCCACTAATGCAAGCGGGGAGGAAAAAGTGCTTTTAAAGATGCCTGTTCATCTTGCTTTGCATACATTTGCATA
Organism: Lasiurus borealis; assembly: GCA_004026805.1. Taxonomy (NCBI): domain Eukaryota; kingdom Metazoa; phylum Chordata; class Mammalia; order Chiroptera; family Vespertilionidae; genus Lasiurus; species Lasiurus borealis. The sequence continues at coordinate 46,299 of PVJN01013713.1, forward strand.
TTGAGTTCAAGAGGCTCGCCCTAATTCTGAGGATGGAAAATAAAATAAATTAACGAATGCGAGATTAACAAATGTGGCTCCTGCAGCAATTGTCTCCCTGGCTGTTCCGGGCTTGACACCAGGAGACAAAGCATGTTCTCCAGGCCATCAGCCTTTAATCATCTCTGGGCAGGAGCCCCAGCCACGGGGACCTTGCCCCTCCCACTCGGACCCAGATGTCCTCCTGGGGGATCTGGAGGCCCGGAGCGTGGAGAGTGGGGGGCCGGGCCAGACTCTGGGGCACGGAGAGACCCCCTCAACACACACACTCCTTGGCTCCATTGTGAACTTGCAGTGCAGGATGTGGCCGAGGAGAGAGTGGTCTGAATCCCAGCTCTGCCACATCCAGCTCTGTGGCCTTGGGAAAGTCGCCTAACCTCTCTGTTCTTTGGTGCCTTGAGGAGCCAACTGGGAATAATTGTAACTCCTACTCCACGGGTTAGTGTGAGGACTGAGTGAGTCCGTGTGTGCTCAGTACTCACAGCCATGCCCAGCCTACGGCAGGTGCCTGGGAAGTGCTCACTGATGCAACTATTTTGTTGTTGTTGTTAAATATGTATTTTACCAGAGGCCTGGTGCACGAAATTTGTGCACTCAGGGGGGTCCCTCAGCCCGGCCTGCGCCCTCTCACACTCCAGGAGCCCTTGGGGTACGTCTGACCGCCGGGGAGGTGGGAGAGGCTCCCCTCACTGCCACTAGGCTTGCCAGCCATGAGCCCGGTTCAGGGCTTCTGGCTGAGCAGCACTGCCCCTGTGGGAGAGCACTGATACACCCCTGCGTTGAGCATCTGCCCCCTGGTGGTCAGTGCGTGTCATAGTGACTGGTTGTTCCACCTTTCATCTGATTTGCAAATTAGCCTTTTATTATACAGACTTGACTTCAGAGAGGAAGGGAGAGGGAGAGAGAAAGAGAAACATCCATGATGAGAGAGAATCATTGATCAGCCGCCTCCTGCACGCCCCACACTGGGGATCGAGCTCACAACTTGGACATGTGCCCCAACCTGGAATCGAACCAGTGACCTCTTGGTTCCTGGATTGATGCTCAACCGCTGAGCCACGCCTGGCGGGGTTGATAGGACTGTTTTTAGCACCACCACCACCATCATCCCTTTTCTGTGGTAGAAATGCATACAGGCCAGGGAAGCAACGGCCTAGGTATTGGTCCCCATCCTGTCCCTCCCCCATTGGGTGATTTTGGGGATAGCCCCGGCCCTTTTGACCTTTATACCCCAGGCTCCCTTCAAGCCGGGACACTCAGATCAGGCAGAGAAGACCCGGTTGGTGCATGAGACAGACATAGAGGCAGATAGATTGGCTTATGCAAAGCACGTGACTCTCCCTGGCATTCCTGAGCTCCTACCCGTGGGAAGGGCCCTGGGGCCATCCTTGAGCAGCCCTGGGAGCTGAGACACTGCCCTGCCCCTGACAAGAGCTCCCTCTTTCTGCTCCACCCCTTCCCACGCGCCCCCCCTCCCTGCCACCTGCCCCCCTCACTCCCACCTGGCCCCACCTGAGAACCCCTCACCACCACCAGGGAAGGCACCGAGCCGCAGCTCACATGTTACCAGGCTGCACCGGCCTCTGCCTTTACCCATTGTATCACCTTCTCCCTCACGGGGCGGGAAAGTGGGCGGGTGGTATCAGAACCATTTCCCATTTTCTAGATGGGAAGACTGAGGCCCAGAATGAAGCATCTTGTAAG